>JAKTZW010000009.1:0-39251 GCA_030579015.1 Zhuliangozyma blackwelliae | reverse complement strand
AAGAACTTCTTGGCGCCGACTCGAGCGATGCACCGGCATACATGCACGAGATGACATTGCTCGATAGGTTTGAATCCTTAATGGCATTGACCAATATTGCCGCCACTGGCTCGTCGGAGTTGAAGCAGTGCATCATAGC
Source organism: Zhuliangozyma blackwelliae (assembly GCA_030579015.1). Taxonomy (NCBI): domain Eukaryota; kingdom Fungi; phylum Ascomycota; class Pichiomycetes; order Serinales; family Debaryomycetaceae; genus Zhuliangozyma; species Zhuliangozyma blackwelliae. Next base: position 39,112 of record JAKTZW010000009.1, on the reverse strand, counting down.
GCATGTTCAAAGCCATTTGGACAACTTTATCGTGGCTTCCGAGGACTCTACCCGCCAGGCAACGTGGGAATTAGTGGCCAACTTGATATCGGAGCCGCTGTTGCTTGCCAAGTTTTTCAACATTGAGAATGAAGAGAACAGAAAACGGTTGAATATATTGGTCAAGTTGCTCAACTCTCAAAGTTTAAAGTTGCAGGTTGTGATTGCCGGGTTGCTTGCCAATGCCACCGACTTTGACATGATTGCCGAAGTTGTGGTTGGCGACAAGAGCATACTTGACGAGTTGGTGGGCATTATTGTGGAGATTATGCACAACCAACTGGAAACCGAGCTACTCCTCCCCATCTCGTATTTGCTCGTAAACCTCGTTTATGCGCTAGCAAACACCGACCCGGGTGCATTGAGGCAACTACTGCTGAACCTCAAACAGCCATGCACCAAGCGTATGAATGCCCCGGATCTACAAGAGCCACTTTTAGAAGTTTTAAAGTTTCTTTAAAAATGTATATACCGTTGCGCCAATGTCTCATGGTTATGCTCAACAGTCGAGATTGACTGCCTGATTTGTTGCGCCGACTTATCCGAATCTAGCGTTACCCGGATGGCGCGATGGAGACTTGTAATGTACTCGGCCAAGCTGGGCCCGTTTTGGGCCTTTAATGCCCCGCCAAGCGGGTCATCCATGAGCAACTCCCTAAACACAAACTCGCCGCCATCAATGCCCTTTCTAACCACAAATATGCTCTGCGAATCACCCAACCCGGTGATTTCGGCGTGGAAAAATGCCACCAAGCCCCGCGCCTGCTGCGAGATCTCGGTGGGCAAGTCGGGCAACTCATCAGCCAACGGGTCAATATCCTTGACGGACTCAATATGGCTGCCAAACAAATCCTTCAAGAGCATAATGTTTGCGTCGGGGTCAACCCACACGTACACCCTCAACCCGTCGCACAACAAGTAAACGCTCTTGTCCAAGCTCTTGACGCTGAGGTCTTTGTACAATGGCACATTCGTGAACCCTGTGTTGGCATTGGTTGTGCCATCTTCCAACCCCAACGAGTGTAATTCCACTAGTGCTGGGTACAAGTGGTACGCCAACCTCTCCACCGGCATGCATAGCATGTTGAACATGTCGGCGAGCCTGGCGTCGGCGGGGATGCCCGTGCTTGACCTAATCGCCAACGTTTTCAAAAATGCAAGTATGTAGCTGGGAAAATGCTTCAACGATTCGGGGAAAAGAAGCTTGTTGGTCAATGTCTTGGCCTTGTTGTGGTCGTACTCGTTCATGGCGCGGTACTGCGAAAACACCTCCACAACCCTATTGTTCAACGACTCGCGGAGGTCGTCGAGCGACCTTTGACCGACATACGAAAGCGTGTCTCGAACAATGGCAGTGATAATGGCGTCCTCGTCGGCAAAGGCAAACACATCTTCCAAGCTCTTGGTGACCGCAAGCACCAAGTTGATTACCCGGACCTTGCGCACGCCCTCGCGGTCAGTGTAGAGCAACGCCGCTTGGAGATGGCAGTCTAGCTTTGGGCTCAACTTTCCATCGTACTGCATCAACACGGTGATGGTTTGGTCAGAGTGTAGAACTGGTATGACGGGGTCAGCCACGCTCCCCACCACCGACGTGTCGGCAATCGTAGACGACGTGCCGTAGTACTGACTCACCTGCAACCCATTGGAGCACCGCAACTTCAACTGCCCCTGGTAGCCACTGGTCCCTGTTACAGAGCGGTGGATTTTCGCGGTAAGGCTCCTGCCGTCTCTTTCATAGTTGAAATTCGACCACCGTGAAACGGCGCCACCAGTGACGGACGCCAACCAGCCCACGTTGGACAAATCAACTGGCGCGTGGGACACAACGTGCACGTCCAACCCCACACTTTTGTCAACAAAGTCCTTGGCCATAGCTTGGTAGTAGGCATTGTCGGGTAAGAACAATTTCTTTTCCACCTCTGGAGCCGGTGCTCTCCCCACGGCCTTGTTGTCCTTGTACTTTAACCCACCGGGACCCCATGAGGGCAAGTTGGACAACAACGAGACAATCTTGCCGCCGCCCCCCGAGGTTTCCAAACACATCATGGCCGTTCTGCACGCGGCAGCAAACGCCGGCTCCAAGTCGGCTACCCTATCGGTTGACCCGAGCTGCTCCAAGTAGTTTAATGCATCTTCAATAACGAACCGCGACTCGTCCGCGTCGACAAAGAGCCCGTCGCTAAAGGGAACAAAGGGGTCCTCAAGGTCAGACGATACGGAAATCTGCGTGGTTTGCAACCCCGCCGCCAAGTTGAAAAAGTGGATTCGTTTGTCAAATGCGATAATGGCAATTTTGTACTTTAAAGCATCGTTGTCGTTAAGCAACCCTCTGATTGCGTCGGCGGCTAGCTGGGGCAAGTTTTGTTTGGTGCTGTTTTCGCTAATGTCAACCAAAAAGGCAATATGCATCGGTTGGGGAGCAATGTTGTTGAAGTTGTACTCTGGTGGCACAATCACATCGTAAACACTGCGGTGTAGCTCTGGTCGGACGAATTTGTCGACGCGGTAGCCCCGTGCGTCGAGCATGCATTGGTAGTGGTCGGGAACCACATTGTTGGCAAACTGGCAGATGTTGCACACAAACCGGCCGCTATGGGTAAACTGCATCGCGGGGTTGACGTACGTGCGACACCGGTGGCACCTGGGGGGTCCAATACTCAAGGGGTCCTCGGGTGTGGTGTTGGCGTTGTTGGCGTTGTTGCTGTTGCTGTTGTTGGCGTTGGCGCTGTTGGTGTTGGCGTCGGCGCCTGGCTGCTGGCTAAAGTCGACTACAGGCACGGGCTCCTCTGTGTCCAACGTGGGAGCAAACGGCCGGATGGTCACCGCTACTGGTAGCTTAGATGCCTTTCTCAACTGCTCGGACTCGGGGACATAGTACATTGTTGATCGCATGAACTTGGAAGACGCCGATCCCTGGTCGGTGGCGTGGAATTGTGTGCCCGCCACCGGTGGCACCGTGTCGGCAAACGTCAAAAACGACTTGTAGTTGCCATTGGCGTCGGGCTCGGCATAGAGCTTCTGGGCATTGTGCCGCTGCATCTGGATCGACAACAACTCGTTTGGTTCTTGGGCATTGCTGCTCATATCTCTTGAAATCGGGTTGTCCACCATTCTGGTTGCCGCTTGTGTAGGAGTCGCCAGTTCGTGGGGAACGAATGGTGCTGACGGAACGGGGGTCGGGGCTTGGGTGCTAAGGGGAGTGTTGAACTCGGTGTGATACGCTCTTGCTGGTCGCCTAGACTTTTTCTTTTGCGCCACGCCGCCGCCCACATCGTCGAGGGACAATGCTTGAAGCGACAATTGGTCCAAACCGTTTTGGCCAGGATGTATCTCTTGGTGATTTGACATGACCTCTTCTTACCCCCCGGCCTTGTACGTACTCTTTTGGCTATGTGAGTTGGTGGTTTGCTGGGTTCTCGCGTTTCCCATTGTTGAGGCTTTGGTTCTAAGGGACCTTTTACACTTGGAGAAAAAAAAAAAAGTTTTTCCAATTTCCTCTTTTGCCACGCAGGGAGAAGGAGTAAGAGGAGGAGGAGGAAGAGACACCTACCCATTAGAACAAGCAAGTCTTTATAGTAGCTTCATTCCCTGTTTGTACATGCGGTTGACAAGTACATTCGTCTTCTGTGGGTTGCTCTTGTGTACCACTACCAGCTAAGAGTGCTGACCTGCCTCTCTTGTGCTTCCCGCTCCAACCTTGTCACGTGCCAAGACTTCTTGGCGCCCTTTTTTTTTTTGCCTTGTCAGCCTAAACAATAAAATAAAAAAAAGAGAAATTCAATCAGCTCAAATAAGAAAGAGGCATATTAAACAATACCAAGAAATATTCGAAATATTCCATATTCCACATTCCACATACACACACCCCCTTAGGCAGGACCTACATATATAAACAGAGCGAGAGAATGGACCTACGATGGCACTACCTGGAAATTTCACAAATTTTATCCCTCCGCTAGCCAGCGACATGGGCAACCACAGCTTACTATACTTGCAGAGCAACAATATCCCCATCAACTGCTCCGTCTACTCGCTCACCTCGGGCCGACTAGTGTTGCAGCAAAAACAGTTTGACTCTTTCTTGCCCGCCTACTACATCACAAACTGCTCCATCCCGAAGCTCATCGAGTTGGTGACGCAAGCGGACTTTGCCTCTCCCAACTCAACAACTACCACCGCCACCACCGCCACCGGGTATGCGAACAGTCCATACAATAAACGAGATAATGGCGACACGTTTGTAGCGTTGCTATTCACCATATGCGGGTCATGTGTCAGCTGCTGGATGCTTACGCTACTACTATACTTGTCGCCCAAACATAAGCGGAAACCCCTCGCCACCCAGTTGGCAACGGTTTTCTACTCGGTGGTGACCTCGGTCATGCTCTCCGAACTCACATTGTCGGCCGAGAAGCAATATTACGACGACACACTAGACATTATCGATTTGCACAATGTCGTGTACAGCGGAGTGGCGTACAAGGTGCTCATTGTATTGTCACAGGCATTCACCATGCTGGCATGGTGGCAGATCACGTGGAAGATATCGAGAGAGCGGCTACGGTGGTATATTGGCGCCATCTCCACCGTCCTCATTGCGGTGTATATGGCCGTCTTTACGTACTTTCAGGTTGTCTTTACCACGAGAGAGTTTATCCACAGCGAGTATATTCCCGGGGACCACGAGAATTGGAAAAACGTTCGAAACGCCATGCGGGTGGTGCTTGACTTTTGGTTCTGGGGCAACATTGCATACTATACCATTATGACCAAGAACCCGCGCAAAGTGTGCTACTCGAGACGACTACTACCGTTGGCTATTTTCAATTGGTCGTTGATTGTGTTGGATATGTTGCTCAACATCCTCCACGTCACCTTGTTCCGCAACAACTGGTTGGTGCGGTCCTGGTTGGTGCTCATTCCGTACTTGATTCATGTCATTTTGATCACCACTATTTGGGAGTGGATTCTCAACATTTGGGTGTTGGAGAAGCGGTTTGAGTTGATGGGCGTGTTGGGACGAAGAATCAGCATTGACGACGTTTTGAGCATCCAGTCCAACGACGAAAAGGTGTTTAAGATACGAGGGAAGATTAGGTCTATGTTTCAGCGGAGCAAGGTGGTGCAGGAGGACTCTTCGATCGAGTTGAAGGAAATGTCAACGTCTACAAATGAGTCGAACCTGCGGCTGCTACCACAACTGCATTTAGAGAGTGTACCAGAACAGCAGCAGGAGCAGCTGCAACAACAGCAGCAGGAGCAACAACAGCAGCAGCAGGAGCAACAACAGTACCACCAACAACAGCACAACACAGCGGTCATTTCACCAGATGAATTTGAAACCCTGACCACGACCCAGGGTCCACGCGAGTCTCAAGAGGAATATGACGACGTGTATCTCGACTACGAGTGGGATGACGATTATGGTGAAGACAACAACAACAACAACAACGGCAGCAACACGCCAGTTCAAGGAACGAGTAGAAATTTGGAGTCGCAGCAGCAGCAGCAGCAGCATGAACACGAGGCAAGCCCGCCGCCATTCACCCCACATCCGGGGTATAGCGTGGATGACTACTGGAACGACAGGAAGGAATAGGTTAGATTTGTATTATTATTATTGTTATTGTTGTTATATATGGGTAAAGTTTCCAGAATCTTCTCGCACAATATTGGCCATAGAGCCCGTGACTATTTTTTTTTTCGCGCTTCTTCCATACGTGATTGCTTTTGCGCCCCGGCTTCATAATACCCGACTTAAAACCCCCAAACCCCCCCCCCCCCCCCTGTTTTTGCGCTCTTGTATATATATAAATTGAGACCCCAATTGGAGCATCACTTTCCTGCTACTAAGTTTTCTTCAACAAAGCATGTTATCTAGAAGTGTATCAAAAGGAAGAGGCATTGCCTTGACACGATTGCCAACTACAGTAGTACGAAGCACAAGCTCATTCGGTCAGTTATCAACGAGATTATCGCAACTACTGCAATTGCAACAGCAGGTACAACTGCAGGTACAACTGCAGGTACAACCCCCCACGTATCTTGCTCAGCATGCGGCATATCCTTACAAACAACAAATCAGAGCGTTCCACAGCTCGGTGCCCAAAAACTTGCAAATGCAAATGAACAAGGATGACCAAGACGATAGACCCGTGTTGGAAAAGTTTGGAACCAACTTGACCCAGCTTGCCAAGGAAGGGAAACTAGACCCTGTGATTGGCAGAGACGAGGAGATCAGACGCACTATCCAGATCTTATCGAGGAGGAGCAAAAACAACCCGGTGTTGATTGGTAATGCGGGCACGGGAAAGACTGCGGTTATGGAGGGATTGGCTCAGCGAATCATCAAGGGCGAAGTTCCCGAGTCGATGAAGGACAAAAACATCATCACCTTGGACCTTGCGGGTATAATCTCCGGTTCCAAATACCGGGGCGACTTTGAGGGCAAGCTAAAGGCCATTTTAAAAGAGGTTGAGGAAAAGGATGGCAAAGTCATTTTGTTTATTGATGAGCTCCATTTGCTTATGGGGTTGGGCAAAGCCGAGGGCAGTATTGATGCTTCCAACTTGTTGAAGCCGGCATTGGCAAGAGGCAAGTTATCCATGTGCGGTGCAACTACTATTGAAGAGTACCGCAAGCACGTTGAGAAGGACGCGGCATTGGCGAGAAGATTCTCGCCCGTGATGGTGAACGAACCGAGCGTTGAAGATACAATCTCGATTCTTCGTGGGTTGAAGGAACGGTACGAAATCCACCATGGTGTCCGGATCGCCGATGCCGCCTTGGTAACTGCTGCCATTTACTCGAATCGTTACATCACCGATAGGTTCTTACCCGACAAGGCGATTGACTTGGTGGATGAGGCGTGTTCCACCTTGCGCTTGCAGCACGAAAGCAAACCCGACGCAATAGCCACGTTGGACCGCCAGATTATGACTATTGAAATCGAGTTGGAGTCGTTGCGCAAGGAAGAGGACCCCTTGTCGGTGGACAGACGGCACAAGTTGGAGGGGGAGTTGACAGCGAAAAAGGCCGAGTTGAACCAATTGACGACGCAGTGGGAAACTGAAAAGGCAGCCATTGACGAGGTTAAAGAGGCCAAAGAAAAGTTGGAGAGGGCAAAGTATGAGTTGGAAGAAGCCACCAGAAACGGCGACTATGCCCAGGCATCGCGGATCCAATACTCGGAGATCCCCCTGTTGCAGGAAAAGCTCAATGAAATGACAAGGTCAGAAAAGGTTGCCCAATCGCAGTCGTTGCTTCACGATTCCGTCACCTCCGACGACATTGCCGGGGTGATCTCCAAGATGACAGGCATCCCCACGCAGAACCTCATGAAGGGCGAGAAGGACAAATTGCTCGACATGGAGACCCTTCTCAAGCAGAAAGTGGTGGGCCAGGACGAAGCCATCCATGCCGTCTCAGAGGCAGTTAGGTTACAGCGTGCTGGCCTTACTAGCGACAAGCGGCCCATTGCCAGTTTTATGTTTTTGGGTCCCACGGGGACAGGCAAGACCGAATTGACAAAGGCCCTTGCCGACTTTTTGTTCAACGACAAGAATGCCGTGATACGGTTCGACATGTCTGAATTCCAGGAGAAGCATGCCATCTCGCGGTTGATTGGATCCCCGCCCGGGTATGTGGGTTATGAAGACAGCGGCGAGTTGACGGAAGCGGTGCGGAGAAGGCCATACTCTGTGGTGTTGTTTGACGAGTTTGAAAAGGCCCACCCCGATGTATCAAAGTTGCTTTTGCAGGTGCTTGACGAGGGCAATCTCACCGACTCTCATGGGAAAAAGGTGGACTTTCGAAACACCATTATCGTCATGACATCCAACATTGGCCAAGAGATTCTCATTGCCGATAAAAACACCCACGATGACGGCTCAATCAAGAAGGAGGTCAAGGCCCAAGTGTTGGAGCAATTGAAGCACCACTATGCCCCCGAGTTTTTGAACCGGCTCGACGACGTTCTTGTGTTTAACAGATTATCGAAACTGGCATTGCGCGACATTTTGGCGATTAGGTTGCGCGAGATTGACGACAGATTGTTGGACAAGCGGATATTCCTTAAATTGACCGCGCCCGCCAAGGATATGCTCTGTGAAAAGGGGTACGACCCGGCATATGGCGCCCGGCCCTTGAATAGAGTCTTGCAAAAGAAGTTGCTCAACCCATTGGCAACGCTTATGATCAAGGGCCAGGTGCGGGAGAATGATGTGGCCCATGTTGAGGTGAAAAATCATGACATTTACGTCAAGCCAGCCCACCCGGAAACATTTGAAACGGATGAAGTAGAATAGTGCTGCTTTTTATTTGTAATAAACTTATACTCTTATAAAACTCTGCCAACGGTGGCACCCGATACCTCTTTGGTTTCCACTCTGCGCAAAGACTTGCCTCCCGTGATTTGACTCAAAAGGGCCCCAATGTTGGGAGTGCCGGAACTGGCAGCGCCATCGGCGGCTGGTGGTGGTGGTGGAAACGAGGGAGGAGGAGGTGGTGGTGGTGGTGGGATACTATCTTGACTAGGCAAGGGTGGTGGTGGTGGGATACTGTCCTGGCTAGGCAAGGGTGGTGGTGGTGGGATGCTCAAAGCAGGTGGTAGTCCTGTTGGGATAGGAGGTGGGCCAGAAGGCACGGGTGGGGCTTGAACGGGCAATGGAGGGGCTTCTGGAATAGGTGGTGGTCCAGAAGGCACTGGTGGGGCTTGAGTAGCCAATGCAGGGGCTTCTGGAATAGGAGGGATACCACTTGGAATGGGTGGGGCTTGAGTAGGCAATGGAGGGGCTTGTGCTTCTGTAATAGGTGGGACTTGGGACTGGGTAGCTTCAGCTCGAGGTTCTGGAGTCTCAAACTCGTCGCTGCTTGATGGAACTTCCAACGTGTTGGGTTGTGGCACCGGTGGGGTCACGGAAGCTGCTGGCTTATCCAAGTTCGAGTCCGATCTAACTGGGGGTTGTGGCATACCCCCAAACAACATACTTGCCAACTGGGCAGCTCCAGCCCTGTTTGGAACGTCATCTTCAGAGTCCTCTTCCTCGTCGTCGCTCCAGCCGGAGCTGGAAGAGATGCCACGTTGAGATGCACGCTGAGCAGCTGCCTTCTTGGTGTCAACAGTGCTTGCCTGAGGTTGTGGCTTGAAGAAGGGGTTGGTTTCCGCAGGTTTGGCGTTGTTGTCCGGCTTTGAAAATGGGTTACTCTCATGACGAGCGGGGTGAGAAGTCTCGGACTGCTTTGTTTCAGAAACTGGTTCTTCCTTGTGCTCCTCCTTGGGTTGCTCCTTAAGTTGCTGCTTGTGCTGCTCCTTGGTCTCCTCTTTCTTTGATGAGTACACAGGAACCGAAGTGACTGGCTCTTCGTCGTCGCTTTCGGTCTGCTCCCTCTTTTTCATCTCCTCCATCTCCCTCTTTAACCGTGCCACCTTTTCCTCTTTTTGCTTTTGCTTGCGTGCCTTTCTTTCACGCTCGCGCGCTTCCATCTCTTGTTTTTGCTTCAACATGGCGGCATACTCTTCATCGTCGTCGTCGTCTGAAGACTCTTCTGGGGCTGGAAGCTGATCAGCTGGTTTATGCTCCTGCTTTGGTTCCGGTTTAGGCTCCTGCTTTGGTTCTTTCACCTCTTGCTTCGGCTCCTGCTTTGGTTCCTGCTTTGGTTCCTGCTTTGGTTCCTGCTTTGGTTCCTGCTTCACAGCCTGCTTCACCTCTGTCGATTCAACTCCTTTATGTCTAGAAATACCCAACTTGGCCAACCGTTCATTCATTCTCCTCTCCGCCTGCGCCTTGATATAAGCAGACCTCTCCTCGGGCGTGGTGTAGGAAGCTGAGGTGGCGACTGGGGTAGCCGCTGGAGTAGCCGCTGGAGCTTGAGCGGTAGAAGTGCCCGTCATTTGCTTCGTCAAGGGAGCAGGAGCCTCAGCTTGTCTAGCCACACTCTTTCTCTTGGCAGCAGCAAACGATTGCAAGTCCTTAACAAACTTGCCAACCTCTTCAGAAATGCCAACACCCTTTTCCCACTTGTCGGAACCGACATCTTCCGCCACGGACACTTGCAACTTGGATGCACACTCGTCTTCCATGTACTTGATGCCCGACTCGATATCCTTGACGATATCCGATTGGTTTTTTGCCTCGGATTGCGCTTTTTCAGACGCATCCTTCAATTGAAAGTCCAAGTCGGAGTTCCCGCCTGTAGACTTGCCTGTCAATGCCGCCATCCTTTGCTTCAACTTTTGTCTAGACTGAAACTTTCTTCTATCCAAATCGGTAACCTCGCCATTGGGGCCCGTACCCACAATCAGCGATTCGTCGTCTTCGGGGTTCCAAGATGGGTTCTCCTTTTGCAACTTCAACTTGGCCAACTCGGCCTTCTTTCTGGCAATTTCTTGGTTCACTTGGTGGAGGTCAGAAATCAATGCCGGCACCCGGTCTCGTGTGAGGTGGTTTAAAGTGTCCAACAATTGCTTCTTCTCGCCAACCAGGGAGCCCTCTTCCTTCTCGGCAAGCTTGCTCTGAACATCCATGATTTTCGCCTTCAATGTCTCAATATAGTCCCGGTCTTGGGAGTTGTTACCAAACCCACGGTCCTGGTCTTCCACGTCAACGGCGTCCAACAAGATCCGCTTCTCACGAATCAACTTTTTCATGTCGGCAATGGTCAAATCAGAATCGGTGGACTTTTTCAACAGGGTGTCGCCGCTGTGGTGGTTATCGTGGTTCGCCAACGAGTTGGCAGTGGACCTTCTTCGGATGCTGGAAAAGCCAAAATTGTCGTCGTTGTTCTTGAACCTCGACCCGTCGGGCTTGGATTGGGGTTTCGATGGCTTGGATGGCTTGTTGCCCACACCGCCCTTTAACGAGTTCTTCAACGAGTCCATGGTATCCTTCAAGGTTCGGTCTGCTGGCGGAATCAACTCAGGTGGCAACCGCAATGGCAAGTCGTACCCATTCAACCGTCTATAGATCAAATGCATCGCAACGGCAAACTGGTCTCGGTTCAACTTGCCGGTATCGTCAGTGTCCACCAACGTCCAAATCGTCTCCAAATCGGGTCTGGCCAACCCGGACTTGGTGAACACGTTCAACGCCACATTCGAATCAACATAGCCCCGTTTCTGCGTATCCCACGCGCGAAACAATGCATCGTAAATCTGCTTCTCCTGTTTGGTGATGGCCCACGTGACATTGCCTTTCAAGCTGTTGTCCATGGCGCTGTGCAAGTTCTGCGTTGGAATCTGCGCATTTGGCAAGAAATGCTGCTGCATGGCGTCCAACCCGGGGATGCCTCCCGTGGGCATCGATGCCAACCCCCACTCGCCCGGTCTGCCGGTGGGCTGGGCTTGCAAGAGCCCAGTTGGCTGGGGTTGCAAGGGTCCCGTTCTTTGCTGTACCAATTGGGGCTGGAACCCGCCTGTTGGTTGTTGCTGAAGCTGAGGCTGAGGCTGCTGAGGCTGGAAACCGGTTTGGGGGACAAACCCGCCGGTACGTTGCTGGGGCAACACACCCAGAGGTTGGAAACCAGTCTGGGGAACAAACCCACCGGTTCTTTGTTGGGGTAATCCACCGGTGATTTGGGCTTGCAACGGACCCGTCTTTTGCGCTGGGATCAACCCGGCAGTTTGCTGGGGCTGCAAGGGAATCAAAGTACCGCCGCCAGTCCTCTGTGGCACTAGCCCAAACGACGTATTTGGTGGCGGGGCCGCGCCAAATGACCCCGTTGCCTGTGGGCCAAAGCCGGTAGCCTGGGGAACAAAAGACGTCATTGGTGGTGCATTATACCCGGTGGTCTGTGGAGCCAACCACGCATCCTCCGGCTTCGGTGGCGCAAAACTGGCAAATGGCGTGTTGGCCAAAACCTTGTGCGGGTCGTCAGGAACACTGAAATTGATGGCATCAATAAAGCTATTGACCTCGTTCATCCATTTCTCGGGAAGCACGGCGGGAATCGATTCTCCTCTCTTGGCCATGCTACACAAATGCAAGCTCAATGCAAACTCGGGGAATAACAAGTTTCCGGTCTTGTCTGTGTCCGACAATGTCCAAATGTCGGCCAACATGGTGGGCGACAATCCCGATCTGAGCAAAATGTTGCTGGCAGCCTCGCCCGAGATTGCCAGCTCTCCTCGGGGGACGGCGCTCCTGAACAAATGCTCAAACTTTTTCTGGTCGTCGGAGGTGATGAAGGACAATCTCATGGCCGGGATTTTCAACTCGCTGTTTTCAATAACGGTGGTGTTGCCAAACCCGGTGGGCTGGGTCTGGATATAGCCCGTTTGCTGGGGCTGTACAAACGCAGCCTGTGGGGGCTGGCCGAATCCCGAGGCCGATGGTTGGCCAAGGCCAGTGGGCTGCGTGGGGAAGTTGCCGTACAAGTTTGGTTGCTGGGGAACAAAGCCCGTGGCTTGTGTTTGTAATTGCGGTTGGGGGTACATCTGGGTGAACTGGTTCGGCTGCTGCTGTTGTTGCTGCTGCTGATACCCGAATTGACCTCCGTAACCCGTCTGCTGCAACGGCGGGTTACCATATCCCGCACCAGGTTGCTGCTGCTGCTGCTGCTGCTGCTGCTGTTGCTGATACGGATTGTACATCTTGGTGACAGGTGCCTTGCCTTGGTGTGGACGTGGACGTGGTGAACTTTTCGGTGTGTGGAAAAAAGGAGGCGCTGGACAAATTGTTATTCTGTTTGTACCACACACACGACCGATTGCAAAACCGTAGCCGGAAACCATAAACTTATTCTATATTGATACTCTATTTCTGTTCTAAAACCTCATTCCAAAACTCAACCTCCAACTTGGTGACGTTGTTGAAAATGTCCACCAACTCGTCGAGTCTGTGCTCGCTCAACTCCGACGACAGCTCCACCAACAACAGCTGTAATGCCTTTTTGCCCTCGGCATCAGCGTTGCGGTACCACTCGGACGTATAGTCGTCTAACCACGATTGGTAAATCTCGCTTTGTTGCGCATCCACCACCCCGAGACCCTTTGTATTTTTGCGGATTTGCTGGCCATAAACACCCGCTTCGGCGTACCCGTGCAAACAAGGGGCCAATGCAACCTTGATGCCCAAAAAGTTTTCCTTCTTGCCAACCTCAATCAAGTAGTCGCAGTAGCGGACACATGCTTGACCGGGAGCTAGCTGTAAGTCCAAGTCCATATCACGGTCGTAGTTGATGTTGTACTGCTTGGACAACTTTTCCTTGTGCTTCTCAATCTCAGTGACGATTTCGCCAATGATTGTGGCCTGGGCATGTGTTTGCTGGTAGGTGGGTGCCGTGGACGCTGCCAAGCCATGCATCTGGGCATAGTTGATGAGGTAGTAGTAGTCCTGCTTCAAAAAGTACAAAAACATGTCAAACGGGAGTTGGTTCTCCGCAAGGGCCTTGACGAATGGGTGCTCGACATATCTTTTCCAGTTTTCCTTAACCTTTGGGTGGCCCTTGAAGTAGTCGAGAGCGGACGCGTGGTTGGCCAAAACCTGTCTCGTCACGTTGCTCGAACCATTAATCACATCGCTCAAAGTGGAAGCGGGCTGGGCATGGTGGTTCAATGGCCCGTTGCCAAATCCAATCTTTTTCCCCATGGTCAACATGCCGCGGTGGATGTAATCAATGGAAATCGCGATTGCTTCGGTCAAACAAAGACCTTTGGCCACGTTTGCGGATATGGCCGACGCCAACGTACACCCGGTGCCGTGAGTGTCTTGTGACTCAATCAGATCAGACTCAAATATACTGATGGTCTCGGTGCTGCTCTCATACAACACGTCCAATATCTTGGTGCCGCTGCCACTGCCACTGCCACTGCCGCTGCCGCTCTGAACAACGCGGTACTCGTCATTGAAAGGAATGTGCCCGCCTTTCACGAGCAAGTTTTCACACCCCAATTGCTTTTGCAAGTCAATGACAAAGGCGGTGAAATCGTCCAATGTCTCCACCACCACCACACTTTTCTCACTCCCCCCGCCAATCCGGTACAATGCCTCGGCTTCAGGAAAGTTGGGTGTGATCAAAAACGCTTGCTTCATCAACACATTTACGCATAGTTTCATGCCGTCGTCGTCAAACAACTTGCTTCCGCTGGTACTTATCATAACCGGGTCAAGAACTAGTTTCACTCCATGCTTTCTCAACCTTGGCACATGCGGTGCCAACTCGGCGATTGCTTCCTGGGTCAACATACCGGTCTTGACGACCTTCAATGGTGCCTCGGCGTCGTGGTAGTCGTAGAGCAAGTCGTCCAACACCGCCTCCAATATTTGTTTGACGTGGCTCTGTGGGGTCTTGACAAACGACTTCACTCCCCTTGTATTTTGCGCCGTCAAGGCAGCGATGCAGGTGGCAGCGTAGGCTCCGAAAGCAGAGATTGTCTTGATATCTGCTTCGATTCCCGCTCCGCCGCTGGAGTCGGACCCTGCGACGGTCAAAACCGCCGGAAGGGTGACCTTGGGTGTACCCTTGGCTGGCTTGAGTCTATAGACTGTCTTTTTCATGGTGAATGGTTGCCAAGATGGGATCAAGGAAGAAGATTTCAACAATGTCAAAGAAAAAAGCGGTACAGACGGGGGAAAATTAGCTGGTAGCTGCTAATTGGTGGTGGTATGCGCTTTTAAAGTATATGCGCTTAAAAGAAGAGAAAGAGAAGAGGAAGAAAAGAAGAAGAGAAAAAGAGAAAAACAAATATCATTTTTGTATAACCTTACTCTGAGCCCATCTTTAAACTGTTATAATAGCCCACCAACTCCTGCTCGCTCTTCAAGGTGTCTTCCCTAAACCCGACTCTAATGTCAGGGACATTGGTTTTTTCAATGTCATTGCCTTCAACCCCGCCGTCCATGTAGTTCTTGCCTAGCCAATGCTTCTTGATCGCCGCTTCCCAGCCACTTTGCAAGCACGAGTTTCTCGCCAACTCGCACATGTCGACGCCCGAGAGCTTGTATATCTGTGCCGCCACCGAATACTCCTCAATCAACGGCTCTTTGGTGTACGAAAACTGCAACGGGTCATCGGTTGACAACGAAACATTGAGCCCCTTTTTGAAAAAGTTGTAGAATGGGTTCTTGTCGTACGTCAAGAACAACGCATTGTTCGACAATGGCGACATGGCCAACCCGATCTGGTCCAAGTAGTACAAGTACTGGATGAATGGTAGCTTTCGCAACAATATCCCGTGCGAAATACCGTACGACGTCAAGAACGCGCTGATCAAATGCTCGGGGTCGCCCGCTTCGCCACAATGAGGCCGCAACACAAACGTATTCATCTTGTTTTTCAACCTCAAGTTGTTCAACGTGGAAATGTTGGCATAGAGGTAGTACAAGTAGTACGAGTATGGCGGGTTCGTGGGCAAGTTCCACTCGCCCGCCGGTGGGTACTTGCGCGACGTGATTGGTCTCTCCGGCTTGGACTCGTCGTCCACCGAGTCAAACCCCACCACCCTTTGCAAAAACACATAGAGCTTGGGGTGCGTCTTGGGGTTCATCGACACCTCAAAAAGGGGCTCAAAGATGTTTTTCACAATGTCAACAAACGACCGGACATTGTTGTTTTTCTTGTACACGTCGTACAATCTCGGGACTTGCACGAGCCACCTAACATTGTGGCTAAACAATTTGTTATCAACCACCCACGCCGCCAACTTGTCCCATTCGTGGATCGACCTGCCATACACCGAGATCCTCAACTCGGTCATTTGGTACTTGCTGCTCTCCAAATCCTCAAACACCTGCTTGGTCAACTCGGCCAAGTACTTGCCGTCGATGAAATTGTCCGTCTTGAGAAAGATTTCCCGCAATCTCGACTCGCCAATGGGGTTATACTTCAAGTTGAACTTGTCGAACCGGTGAAACGTGTCGGTGTGCGCATGCATGTCCAACGTGTCGATGGACAAGTCGTAGGCGGTCAAGTTCAACGACTTAAACACCTCCGCGAGGGTCAAGATCTTGCCGTCTCTGAAAATCACCTGCTCGTCCGGGTCGGTCTTTAGCTTGTACTTGATAAATCTAAGCAAGTGCTTTTGGTTCATACATGCCGAATGGTGGATGTGGGTGTCGACCTTACGCACATTGTAAAAATCGCGATGCGGGTTACGCTTTGATTGCTTGTTCTCCTCAAAGTCGTTGAGCAAGTAGTACATGTTCCATTTGGCTTCCAAGTACTGCAACCTCTTGAACGCAAACGACTTGGTAGGCCCATCCGACGAGATCTTGGTCATCTTGCTCAAGTCGGAGTAGTACTGGCGCAAGTTGGGGACGTCCACTAGCTTGGTGTCGGAATCCCGTTCATACACTTGGTACACGTCCTCGTCGTTGAGCCGGAAGTAGTACTTGCCGTGGCTCAAGTCAGGGATCTCAACCTTGCTGAAGTCAAACTGCTCCTCCTCAAAGTGCTCGCCGGGGGCATTATTGAACCTGTTCTTGGACTTGTACGTCGGAGGAGGCGGAGGAGGGTAAATCACCCACCCGGGTTGGTTCTTGGGGTTGACCAGTTCGGGCGTCTGTAATGACAAGCCCAAATACTTGTGTCTAAAGTCGATGCACATCTGGACGTTTTTGTAAAACTCAATCAACTCGTCGCTGGGAAACTCTTCGGGCAAGGCAACGACTTTTGGATCGTGGATGGGAACGGGGTTGTTGTTGTTGGTGGTGGTGTTTTTGTTGGAGTTGTTGATGATGTTGTTGTTGTTATTGTTGGTGGTGTTGTTATTGGTGGTGGTGCCGCTGCTGGTGCTGCCACCACTGCTGGGAGCCACAGAGGTAGGATAAAACTTGAAATTGGTATTATGGGGCATGTCAATCACCGAGGGTCTCCGCTTAATCGAATTCTTGGGCGACAGCGGGACAAAGTGTTTAGAACCAACGTCCCCATGTGGGTCGCAGTTGTGGTTCCGCAAAGCTTCAAACACCCCGGTTTTCAACTCGTGGTCCTTCATATATTTATCCTCGGTTACAGAAAAGTGTGCCGAGCTGAAGGCCTGGGTCAAATTCTCTTCAGAGTCATACGCAAAGGGGTGTTCGTCATGGTTGGCTTCAAACTCATCGCCGCTATCCTGACGCGAATCCATCTTTTGCGAGTCAGACAAGTTCGGCTCGCTCAGATCTTGTAATTGCATTGAAAGCGCAGATTTATAAGGCATGGTGTATGAGGAACTAACTAGTGGTGAAGGGGTGAAGGAGTGAAGTGGATGAAGTGGAGGGGTTGTGCTTCTTCCAAGCGTGGGTTGTGGGCGGGGGGCGTAATTCTCAACGATGAGCAGAACTTTCGCACTCCTGTTGTTCCGAAGCTCAGGTGTGTTGCTCCCCTTTACTTTTTGTGTGTGTTTTTTTTTTGCGTTCAATCAAATCAACTTAATATTAATCAACATTTAAAACAACTATAACGGAAGAACTAGAAGGTATATCGTGCAAGAGGGTCTCATTTTTTTTTTTGTAAATCTTTTTAGACAGCCACGACAAAACCAAGAAGAGCTGCAACAACACCTGAAATGAGGCCCGAAGAGAGAGCAGCGGCACCGTTGACAGCCTCGATGGAAACGACCGACGAATTTGCGACGGCGACGGCGGCGGTGGTGCTGGTGGTCACAAACACAGTGCTGGCAGCAGTAATGTTGACTGGCAAGGACAAGCCGGTGATTTCAGGAGCGGCAGAGGCAGACACCTCCAACACATCCGACGAGGCTTCGTCTCTCTTGAAAATTTCGCCAATCACCTGGTTAAAGTCTCTAACCAACGCAGCCTTCAAGTCGTCATCCAGGAACGCCTCGGTGATGATTCCTTGCAACAAACCCGAGTTGTACAATGAAGTAACCAATGGCTCCAAGGCGGCCCAGTCAAAGCTGTACACACCCGACAAGGTAGAGCCAATGTTTTCAAACACGCCCTGCAACAAGTACACCACGCTGTCTTCAAACTTTGGGTCCGTAACCAAGTACTGCACGGTTTCATTCAACAACCCCGATCTTGCCACCGAGGAGAGAATGGTGGTGAGCAAGTCCTCGATATTGTCTCTCTTCATCATCTTCAATGCCTCTTCGACATCGTCAGCCTCTTGTCTCTTGGCCATAATCTCCAAGGCCTCGGCAACCGCATCGTCGTTTCTCTTTGCACTACCGCCACCAAGAGCAGCCGTGACTTGTGCCAAGGCCGAGTAGTTGATTGTGCCGGTTGGGATGCCAAATTGGGTAGGTGGGGTGGTTGGGAATGCAAATCCGGTCTGGCCCGCTGGAACCACGGCAGCAGCGGTGGTGACGGCGCCGTTGCCCACTTCGGTGGCGGCCTGACTGATCAAGCCGGCAATAGAGGCAACGTCGATACTGGCATCGGTGGGGATGGGGTTTGCGGGAGCAGCAGCCGCAGACACGGCGTCGCCGGTGGGGAGGGCAGTATAGGTAAAGGTTGGGACAATCGACTGCGCTCCAGCAGCAGTAGCAGCAGCAGCAGCAGCAGTGGTGGTGGCAGCGGCGCCGGCGGTGGTGGCAGCGGCGCCGGCGGTGGTGGCAGCGGTTGTGCCAGCAGCAGCTGGGGCCACGGAATAGCTTCCGGAGATACCGATGCCAGAGAACAAGCTGCCATAAGATTCCTTGACAACCTCAATAACAAATGGCAACGTGTTTGGGTTTTCAATCAAGGTGGCAATCAAGGAGTAGGCGACTCCCGAGTTCTTCAAGGCAACAAACACCGGGGTGAGGTCGAATTTGGAAGCCACGCCCAACAAATCAACCACAACTTCGCCGGCAATCACCCTCGTTTCGTTGTTGCTGACAATATAGCTGATGGCAAAGGGCACCAAGTCGGTGTCGCCGAGGAACAGCAACAAGTAGTCCAAGTACTTGACATAGTCATCTTCTGTGAGCAAGTTGTTGGCCCAGCCAGCAATACCTTCAATGTCAATGTCGTTAAAGATGGCAGTGTAGTTGATGCTGGAGACGAGCCCTTCAATGATTGACGTCAAGTCTCTTTGGTGCAAGGGGTATGCCAACTCATTCTGTCTCTTTTCGACGCTGGCGATTTCAAACTGGGGCGACACTGGCTCGAGCTGTTGCTGTGCCAGTACTCCAGCGGCCATGAGTGTGCATGCAGATGCCAATACCGTTGAAAACTTCATCGAGATACTTGTAACGAGTGGAAATGGTTAATTATTGAAAAAAAAGAAGAAAAAAAGGAATATCTCTAAAGGTATGTGGGAGAGGTGGGGCCCTTTTTATTTCTTGTCCTTCTTCAACTGAGTACTTATAACTTAATAATGATGAAAAGGTGGCTCGGCAACCTTGTTTACTGAAGGAGGAAATGTCTTGAATTGTGGGTTACCCCCCTCTCTCTATATTCAAAGCCGGAGCTGCAAAAAAAAATCTTGTATGCCGAGAAACAAAGGGTCGTGCGACGTACACAAGTTCGTTAACCCAATTAGGAAATTCGTTACCCATTGCAACTGGATTGGGAAGTACCAAACACGTCAGTATTGTTAGGGTGAAAGATCCTCCAGGGGGGAGGATGGTGGAAACACATGCATGCGGGGCCAGGAATCGGCGGTACACCGGAGGCGGGAATAATAGAATTCGCTTGTCTGACAGTAGCAACCAAGAAAAAGGTCAAACCCTCATTGGCCCTGGCCTTGGCCTTGGTCTACCTTGGTCTAGGCTCGGTGGTGCACTCATATTGTTCTCTCTCCCCCCCCCCCCCTCAATGGTCGTCTGGTTACGGCAATAGGTAGATTGGCACTTTGAATTTGTACAGCGTCCCCACCGCATCAAACTTGTTTCTTCGATTGGTGGTAAACAAGTCCTCGTGCTCCGCCTCGTCGTCAAAGTCGGCCAAATTGAATTGAAACACCATATGGTACTGCAAGTCCATAAACGACTTGCTCTGAAACTGCAGCGTGAGTGATTTGGGAACGTGTAAATGGTCATTCACCAACGAGTGTCTCTGTGACTTTGTCCTTGCTTGGATCATTGACGAGGCAAAGGTATTGACCTTGATGTTGCCGCTGACTTTGTACACATTGGTGAAATCTTGTTTTCTGGAGTGGTAGACTTCGTGGGCCTCGAGGTACACAATCAACCCAATCACCTTGGTGTTGCTCCTTGTGGGGTTGATGTCAATGACATAGTTGATATCGTCGCCAAGGTGGTAGTAAGGCCGGGAAAGGCCAATAAGACACAACTCCTCGTTGTTGACACGTAGCTGGTAGGAGGTCTTCAAGTGTTGTGGCAATTGCAACACCAAACTGCCATCCTCATTGTCGTCGTCGTGGTGGTGGGTATGGTTTACGCTTTTTCTCCGTTCGTTGGTGGACATTTTCGGCATGTTGTACAAATCGGACTCGATGAGAGCGGCAAGGTCTTGTAGAAAAGTCTCTCTTGGTTCATGGGGCTCAAGCGCCGCGTGTCCATTTTGGAGTAACGTTCCATTTACTTTCCTCTCCACGTCTTGGATGCTTTCTTTTCCTTGCCCCGTCCCATTTCTTGGCTCCTCTCCCTGCTCCCATATCTCGGCTCGCCATTCATTATCCAACTTGATCTCCTTATCAAAGTAGTACTTTTGCAAGTACTTATTCACGCCATACCTCTTTGGTGCCACGTCGTACGGAAAGTAAACCGACTTGTTTTTGGCATTTAACTGGTCGGAAAGACTCACAATAAGAGAGTAC
The DNA here is from genome assembly GCA_030579015.1 of Zhuliangozyma blackwelliae. Taxonomy (NCBI): domain Eukaryota; kingdom Fungi; phylum Ascomycota; class Pichiomycetes; order Serinales; family Debaryomycetaceae; genus Zhuliangozyma; species Zhuliangozyma blackwelliae. The sequence continues at coordinate 18,424 of JAKTZW010000009.1, read as the reverse complement.
CGCACGCTGACCAAGCCCTGGTCACATGCCAAACCAGTCAGTCTGGTATTATAGCTCGGGGGCAAGTCGTTCTCCCTGGGGAACTTTATCCAAAAGCTTTTCTTGTCGTTTTGCGCGATTGACAAGCTTGTAAACAATAGGCTCTGGGAAGTGGCATAAATGGGAATCAAAGCGTCGGTCAATTCCTTGAGCAGCACCGCGTCGTGGGTTTTGGGAAACGTGTCAAACGCATTGACCAAGTCGTGCAACAAGTACGGATCCACCACCAGCAGCTGCTGCTGCTGCTGCTTTTTGTCATCCCGAGGCGGCAAATCATCAACCCCGCCGAGCTTGCCTCCAATAATGAGCTTTTTGGTCTCGGCAAGAAACGGCACCGAGTCCAACTGGTGCTGGTTGTCGTCGTCGTCCTTATCCAAATCAGGATCATCTTTGTGAAAGTACTGGTTGATATACTCTGTGTTGTTCCACCACTGCGACCCGGCCTTGTTCACTTCGAGTCCGGCGGTTTCAATGTTGAACTTGTAGTTTTGCACCACGTACCCAAACAACTGGATGTATCCTAGGAAAAGTTCAAGTGCCGGGGTGGCGCCATCATCAGAGGTGAGTTTTTGCGTCGACGAATCGTCTGGCTTTGGGCTAAAGATGGAGCCGAACCACGACGAGTGCGTGTCCTTGGTTGTTGGGTTTATGGTGATTGTGTTTGTCTTGGACGTATTGCGGAACGTTAGCAAGCACTCTTGGAAACCATCGGCAGAGTCAAGGTACGTCAATGAGATTGTAAGACTATCATTGAATACTTTCGTGTACGCCTTCGAGTCTGGCTGTGGTATGGGCTCCATTTGAGGCTCTATTTTGGACTCTGGGCTCTGGGCTCTGGGCTCTGGGCTCCGGCTCCATTTTTAGCGACTCGTGGTTTTTTGTTTTTCTTGGGGGGGAGGGGGAGGGGGGGAAGAAGGTGGGGATTTGTTTTTCCTTTCCTCATGGCTTTCGTCGCTCTACACACACACACCAACTTAATATTACTCTATGGACTCAGCTCTGCTGTTGTTGCTGTTGCTCCTGCTGCTGCTGCTGCAACTTGACGACGTCTTCACTTGCTGCTGCTTCTGCTGCTTCTGCTGCTTCGTGGTGCTCTTGGATTGCCTGCAGCTGCTGCTGGGAGGGGTCAGCCCCACCACCCCCAGCACCGACACTCTGATGAAAGTCCAAAATCTCACTATACATCATCACTCTCCAGGTATCCACCGGCAAATCGGCGTCGTTGAACGACCAGTCGAATTTGGATTCGCACACTGGCTCGTCCGTAGGGTCGTGGTATGGTTCCATGTAGGGGTGCGTCAACCCCTCGGCGGCCGAGATTCTTGTCTTGGGGTCAAACACAAGCATCTTGGCCAACAAGTCAATTGCCTCTGGTTCAACGTGGGTGCACAGGGCAAACCTCTCGCTAAAGGGGATGGGGTCTCTGTGCGGCAAGGAGCGGACAAAGCGCAATGTGTTTTCTGAGGCAATGGTGTCAATAACGTCGGCGGGCGGGGACCCCAACAACTCGGTGATGATGGAGAACTGGTGCACATGGTCCTTCCCGGGGAACAATGGTTTCCCTTCAATCATCTCGGCCAATATGCACCCCACCGACCACAAGTCGACCTCGGTGTCGTACTTTTGCCAGGTCAACATAATTTCCGGGGCGCGGTAGTACCTGGTGGACACGTACCCCGTCATTTGCGGATCCTGGATCCTGGCCAAGCCAAAGTCGCAGATTTTCAAGTCGCAGTTTTCATTGACCAAGATATTTGACGGTTTCAAGTCACGGTGGATGACGCCGGCCGAGTGGATATACTTCATTCCCCTCAAGATCTGGTACGTAAAGTACTGGATAAACTGCTTCTCCAACGGTCTCGATGTTAGCAACCGGTGCAAGTCGGTCCCCTGCAACTCATTGACAAAGTAAATGTCTTCCAAGGGCGAGATGAATATATCGTCCAATGTGATCAAGTTTTCGTGTCGCAAGTGTTTCAACAATTTCAATTCTCTATACGTTCTCTTGGCCAACACTGGTGTGGAGAATGGCTTCATAATCTTTTTGACGGCGACATTCTGGCCGGTCAATTTGTCAACCGCGGAGCAAACGAGGCCAAACGCCCCCATCCCAACGGGGTTCAAGTCGGTGTACCTGTTGGTTATCTCAAAGACGGTGCCAAAGATCTGGGTTCTGGTAAACTCTCCGTCTGAAGACATGGTGGGCAATGGCGGTGTGAAAAGGGGAGGTGGTGAAGGAATGGGGAGGGTGTGGGTGGGTAGAAGTCACAATCAGTATTCTCACTAATAATAGCAACAATCAACAACAGATGAGGACTGGAGGGGGGGAGAGAAAAAAGGGTAGATTTGAAAGTTGCCGTTTGAGGTGTTGAGTTTTTGTTTTTTCTTCTTCTTCTTCTAACTGCGGACAACAAAAGCGAGAATGAGAATGAGAAAAAAAAAAAGACTTTGGCCGTTTTGTTTGATAACGTCACGGGATCTGTTGGTGGGGTGGCCTTATGGCCATAAAGCCGTTGGCGGCAAAGATGGTGTAGTATTCCCCCCTTTTGAACTACGGCAGAGATTGGTTAACTCTTGAAACTTGTTTGGCCACATCACTGGTTACTGTCCCTTGCATTACACATTGTAGGTAATATCGACAAGAATTGGCATTTATTCTTGTTAAAAAAAAACAATAGGTTTGGCGCACCACCAGTTCATGACCAACACACACAAGGCCAACAAAAGAACCCACACATTGTTCGGTTGGGACTCACCCTTTCCTTTACCTTCCCCTTTTTCAAATGGAGATCCTCAACTTATTTTCTCCCCCCATGAATTCCGCATCCACAGTTTGTACCCAATTCCGTTCTCTCCAAGTGGTAGCAACATCGAATCCAACAAGGAAAACAAAAAAGAAAAAAAAATCTGTGGTTACTTTACACACACACCACAGCCCACAACAGCCCACCATGCCCTCGATCGACGACGTTGGCGGCGCATCCACCGTCTCTTCATCAATCAGCTTGATCAAGACTATTATAGGGGCCGGTCTCTTGTCCATGCCCCTTGCCTACTCCACCGACGGGATCGTTTTCGGCACATTTATCATCTTGCTTGCTGCTGTCACCTCGGGGTACGGGTTGTTCCTCCAGTGCTACGTCCTGAGGTATGTCCCCCGCGGGTACGCCACCTTCTTCAACTTGTGCAGCGTCACGTACCCGCACTTGAGCGTGGTGTTTGACTGTGCCATTGCCATCCAGTGTTTTGGGTGCGCCTTGTCGTACTTGGTCTTGATTGGCGACTTGATGCCCACCATTTTGCCCACTACGAGCAACCCCAGGTTCTTTTGGCTCTTGGTGTCCACCGTGGTCACGGTGCCATTGTCGTTTTTGAAAAACTTGGACTCGCTCAAGTACACCTCGGTTCTTGGCCTCGTGGCCATCTTTTACATGTCGGTGTTGGTGATTGCCCATTACTTTGTGGGTGACGTTTCTCGAGACGGCATCATTACCCTTTTCCCGCCCAACGTGTCGGGCGTGTTTAGCACGTTTTCCATCATTGTGTTTGCCTTTACGGGCCACCAAAATATGTTTTCCATCATCAATGAGGCCAAGGACAAGTCAATGTCTAGTTTGAGCAAAATGGTCAACTTTGCCATAGCCGTGTCGGCCGCGCTTTTCATTGTCGTGGGGTTGAGCGGGTACTTGACGTTTGGCAACAATGTCAATGGCAATGTCATTTTGTCGTACCCGGACAGCTGGACAACCACATTGGGCCGGTTCTGCATCGTGTTTATGGTGACGTTTTCGTTCCCCTTGATGTTGCACCCCGCCAGAATTTCCGTCAACAACATTGCGTACTGGGTGAGAACCAATGTGGGCGCGGGTCACGTTGACCACCGGACCCCGCTTTTGGACACACCGGCTGAAGCAGGTACTGGAGAGGAGACATTGTTGGCCAGGGCTGGGGCAGGGGCAGGAGCCAGAGCCGAGGATGGCGACGAGGAACAGACAAAGGTGCACTCGCATATTGTCCCCTTTTCCGACAGGTCGTACGCCATCATCACCACGTCTTTGTTGCTCGTGGGCTATGGGCTTGCCATTTCCATCAAGTCGTTTGCGTTTGTGTTGGCAATTGTCGGGGCAACGGGGTCCACCGCAATCTCGTTCATCTTGCCCGGTCTCTTTGGGCACAAGCTCATAGGCTCCGAATCGGATTATCCGTCCACCTTGGAGATTGTGTTTAAAAACGGCGCACTTGGTTTGTCGATTTGGGGCATTGCCGTTATGATTTTATGTTTGTATACCAGTTTGACTTTATAAGTTGCGACAGGGGGAGGGTTAGGAGAGGGGAGGGAGACCAAGAGAAAAAATAATACACTGCACTTTATGGCTAATGTCTTGCGAAGACCAACACTACCACCATGGCCATGGACACGGTCATGACCACGGTCATGATGACGATGATGATGGACATGACCACATAGCACCAATACCCACGTCGTCGTCACAATCATTAAACTCCAAAATCGACACGTTCAAAGTCAAGGCATTGAATTTGGCCAACCACCCCGACGACCTCGCCAAGCTCTTCAAGACCCCTGCTGAGAAATACACCATCAAACCGGTGATAAAGTCCGATTGCGACGAGCAGTTGATTATCAACGTCCCCTTTACCGGATCAGTCAAGTTGTACTCAATGATTCTCCGCTCCAACGGCGACAATTACTGTCCCCGCACCATCAAGCTCTTCAAAAACGACAAATCAGTCGACTTTGATAACGTTGAGGGCAAGAAACCGGCACAAACACTCACCCATCCCCAGGTGGGCATTGCCGAGGGCACAGAAGACGAGGTTGTTGAGGATAACGACACCTTTGTCGAGCACTACTTGTCACGACCCAAATTCACTGGCGTGACCCACCTCACAATCTTTATTGAAAACATCTATGGCGACAAGGAAGAGACCCATCTTTATAGTATTGAGTTGAGAGGCGAGTTTAGTGAGTTGAGCAGGAACCCCGTGATTACGTTGTACGAAGCAGCCGCCAACCCCGCTGACCACAAGAAATTGACCGCTATGGATCATCAGGGTGTATCCTTTGGTAGTTGATTGTGTATTTAGGCACAACCATCCACCCAATTTCTCCCCCCCCTCACCCCTGTGGCGTTGCGCATCATGTGGTTCTAAGTTCGCACGGGTCTCTTCCGGCCAAGCGAATCCACCTGGTGACTCCTCCCTCCTCGCCGGGGCGAACAAAATAAAAATAAAAATTTCACAGTTTGTCCAAACTTTTCCCACTCCCTCTCCCTTTCTCTTTCCCTTTCTCTTTCTCTTCTTCATCATCATCCCCAACCCCAATTGAGTTTATAAAGAATCAATAATGCCAAAGTTAGTTTTAGTTAGACACGGTCAATCCGAATGGAACGAAAAGAACTTGTTCACCGGCTGGGTCGACTGTAAGTTGTCCGAAGTCGGTACCAAGGAAGCCAAGAGAGCCGGTGAATTGATCAAGGAGGCCAACATCAACGTTGACATTTTGCACACCTCTGTGTTGTCGAGAGCCATCCAAACCGCCAACATTGCCTTGGACGCCGCTGACCAGTTGTGGGTTCCTGTCAAGAGATCGTGGAGATTGAATGAGAGACACTATGGTGACTTGCAGGGCAAGGACAAGGCCCAAACCTTGGAGCAATACGGCAAGGAGAAATTCCAAACCTGGAGACGTTCATTTGACGTTCCCCCTCCACACATTAGCGCCGACTCCAAGTGGTCTCAGCAGGGCGAGAGAAGATACAAGGACATTGACCCCGCCTGTGTGCCCAAGACCGAGTCGTTGAAGTTGGTTATTGACAGATTGTTGCCATACTGGCAAGACGAAATTGCCGGCGACTTGTTGGAGGGCAAGACCGTGTTGATTGCTGCTCACGGTAACTCGTTGAGAGCCTTGGTTAAGCACTTGGACAATATTTCCGATGAGGAAATTGCCGGCTTGAACATTCCAACTGGTATCCCCTTGGTTTACGAGTTGGACGAGCAATTGAGACCAACCAAGCCCGCCTACTACTTGGACCCAGAAGCCGCTGCTGCCGGTGCTGCTGCCGTTGCTGCTCAAGGCCAAAAGAAGTAGTTTATGAGTAGAGTAGGGATATTCATCTTTTGTACATTCAATCTCTATAGGTGTCTCTTATTTTCTTGATCAGCGTGTGTAGTGAACAAAAAAAAAACAAAAAAAACAAAAACCAAAAAAAAAAACATCGCTTGGAAACAACATCCACACTCAACTGTTGCTCAATCACTTTTCACTCCCGCAAATTCGTAGCAACAAGCGATGTTTGGAAGCAATCAGCAGGGCGGTGATAAACCCAGTCCATTTGGCGGGTTTTCGGCAAACAACAACAACAACAACCAACAAGCACCGGCTTTCTCGTTTGGTGCAAAGCCAGCAGAGTCAACACAACAAGCACCCGCTTTCTCATTTGGAGCCAAGCCGGCAGAGTCAACACAACAAGCACCTGCCTTTTCCTTCGGAGCCAAGCCGGCAGAGTCAACACAACAAGCACCCGCTTTCTCATTTGGAGCCAAGCCGGCAGAGTCAGCAAGCAAACCACTGTTTGGTTTCGGAACAAGTGCCAATGCATCAACCACAGGAGGCACTGCATTTGGGTCTAAGCCGTCGTCATTATCATCACCATTTGGCTCCGTGACAGCACCCACATCCGCAACTGCAGCAGCAACAGCATCCACGTCAGCACCCACGTCAGCAGCACCAGCAGCAGCAGCACCAACAACAACAACAACAGGCGGATCCACGGGATTCTCATTTGGGAACAAGCCCGAGGGTACCCAATCCACCGGATTCTCATTTGGCAGCACAGCAAAGCCGGCAGATGGAGCCGCCAAACCTGCTGGTGCATTCTCGTTTGGTGCAAAGCCCGAGGATAAGCCCGCAGCACCATCCACGGGGTTGTTTGGAGCCAAGAGTGACGCCACCCCTGCAAGTGGTGGTTTGTTTGGGGCCAAGCCAGCTGGACAGCCTGCCGCCACCAGTGGGGGGTTTTCCTTTGGGGCAAAAAAGGATGAGTCACTGGCAGCGCCAGCAGCGGCAACTACAGCAGCACCAGCAGCGGCAACCAGTGGGTTCTCCTTTGGAGCAAAGAACGATACTGCTGCGGCGCCTGCAAGTGGTGGGTTGTTTGGCGCAAAGAACGATGCTACTGCGGCGCCTGCAAGTGGTGGATTCTCCTTTGGAGCCAAGAAGAATGATGCTGTTGCTGCTGTACCTTCAAGTGGTGGGTTGTTTGGTGCCAAGACCAACGAAGCAGGAGCACCTGCAAACGGCGGTTTGTTTGGTGCAAAGAAGGACGACAAACCGTCAACCTCTGGTTTTTCATTTGGACAAAAGCCCGAAGAAAAGAAAGAGGACACACCATCTGGAGGCATGTTTGGCAAGAAAGAGGACACACCATCTGGAGGCTTGTTTGGCAAGAAAGAGGACACACCATCTGGAGGCTTGTTTGGCAAGAAGGAGGACACACCATCTGGCGGTTTCTCCTTCGGAGCAAAAAAGGCGGACTCTGCACCACCTGCATCCGCGCCAGTGACTGGCGGGTTGTTTGGCGCCAAGAAAGATGATGGCAAACCTGCAGCGGGCGGCTTTTCCTTTGGTCAGAAACTGGAGGAGGAAAAGAAGGACGACAAGCCAGCTGGATCCTTATCATTTGGCGCCAAAAAGGATGAAGCTAAACCATTGGGTGCATTTTCATTTGGTCAAAAGGCAGAGGAAAAGAAGGACGACAAGCCAGCTGCGTCGTTGTCGTTTGGCGCCAGTACAGGAGGAACCAAGCCTGTATTGTCGTTTGGACAAAAGCCAGAAGAAAAGAAGGATGAAAGCAAAGCAACCACAACAGCACCCACAACAGCAACCACAACAGCAACCACAGCCACAGCCACAACCACAACCACCACAACAGCTACAAATCAACCCAATTTGCAGCCAACCAAGATTGAGCCAAAACCAGTGTCGATAGACAACAAGACATTGGACGACGTCATTGTCAAGTGGTCCAAGCAGCTCTCCACCACGAGCAAAATCTTTGACTCTTATACGGGAAAGGTGAAGGAATGGGACCAGCAGTTGGTTGTTAGTGGAGACGAGATATCCAAGTTGAACCAAGAATCACTTGAAGCAGAAGCGTTGCAGTCCAAGATTGACCAGCATCTCTTATTAGTTGAGAGCCAGCAAGACGAGTTGGAAAAGTTGTTGGATAACTACGAGCAGCAAGCGGATATATTGTTGAACAATATCGAGTTGAATAGCAACACAACGGCGGTGGCAGCGGCCACGGCGGCATCGAATGTGCCGTCGAGCACTAGTGGCGCCAACACGTCGTCATTGCTGGCGGAAGCCAAGGACGCGCTCCAATCGGCCAATCCATTGAGTGTTACTGACAAGTTGCGAGAAAAGGCATACCACAACGCTGAGCTCTTGGACGAACGGTTGGAGGGGCTCGGTGAGAATTTGTCCACGCTTATAAACGAGGTCAACTCGGTGAGCGATGTGTTTAACAAGAACTTGATCAACGAGTTGGCTGGCGGCAGTGGCAGTATCCGGAAGGACGGCAGTAATCCGATTGAAGAGATTGTCCAGTTGTTGAATTTACATTTGGAGAATTTAAAGTACATTGAAAACACCGAGGGCGAGTTGAAGAAGAAGTTGGACAAGTTGAGCAAGACCAAAAAGGTTCCACGTTTGTAGATTGTGTATAGTGTAGAGCCATTATTTTCGTTTTTTTTTTTCATTTTCTTTTCTTTGAAAACACATTGTTTGCTGAAAAGCACCTCGGATTGATCTTCATCCCAACAAGACCATGTTGGTGGTGTAGTTACGATGTGGGCTATTGGTATTGTTGCCAAATTGCACATGCAACCCAAAAAAAATATTTCTCGATTGAGAAGTGGAGCGCGAGAGGGAACAGATGGGGTTGGGGTGGGGAAAAAGGGCACAACAAAGATCACAAGATTTTCGCAATATATAGAACAAGCCAAGGAGCTACTCAACTAGCAGCAGCCGAAGCAACAGAAGCAGTAGAAGCAGCAACAGAAGCAACAGAAGCAGCATCATCACCATCACCACCAGCACCACCACCAGGAAATCTACTTCACCATGGGGTCTCCAATAATCATGCTTATAAAGCTACTCTTTAACCCCGATGTGTCCAACAAGATCATTTTGCAAATGGCGTGGTCGCAGGTCAAGGCCATTGGGATAGGCAAGGTCATTGCCGCGCTCTTGTCCGCCGGCACAGTGGCCGTGTCTTCCTTTATCCGTATCCCCCAGATTAGAAAGTTGTTGATCAAGTCAGAGGGCGAGCGGATTGCCGTGGCCAAGGGGTTGAGCTTGGAGAGCTTGTCGCTCGAGACCCTCAACTCGTTGATTCACGTGTCGTTCAATTCGCAGCACGGTATCCCGTTTATCAGCTATGGCGAAAGCTTGCTCTTGGGCATTCAAAACGCAATCATCATCTTGTTGACCAAGTACTACCGCTTGCGTTCAGAGGGCAAGATTGCCGATGTCGCGGCACAGTCGTCGTGGCAGGATAAAGCCCACACTTTGTGGGACGGTCTTTTCCAGCCGTTGGGGATTATGGTTGGAGCCAGTGTGTTTTTCAGCAAGCTTGCGCCATCGAGCTTGATCTCGGTGTTGGAGGTGTTGAACATCCCCATCTCCATCATTGCCAAGTTCCCCCAGATCAAGGCCAACTACGACTTGAAGACTGCTTCCCACTTGTCGGACACCGTGTTGAGAGCAAATGTTGCCGGGTCGTTGATTAGAGTGTACACGTCATACACTGACTATACAACCAAGGCCAAGAAGAACAAGACCACGGTTGACGAACAGATTTTGTTTGCCGGTTACTTTACCTCGTTCGTGTTGAACTCCATCTTGTTGGGGCAGAGTATTGTGTATGACAAGTTGAAGGGAAAGGAGGAGGCAGACAAGGAGGCAGAAAAGAAGCAGGAGTAGGGGACACAGACAAGGAGACAGAAAAGAAGCAGGAGTAGGGGACACAGACAAGTAGAGACACCATATTTAGAATTACATGGCACCCAACACACACACACACACACACACACTTTTTTTTTTTCTTTCGGCCGTATCTCTCCATGTGTGCGGCCAAAGTGAGAAAAATCTTTCTCTCTCTCTTGCTTACTTCCATTCCCTCCCCCGCTATTCATATCCCAGCACGTTGTATACGACAAAGGCACCTTTCCAAATGGTTCACCAAGCAGAGTTTTTACCGTCCACCGGGTCAGACATATCCTCCGTGTTGCAGGGTGGGTACAACCACCCGTTATCGCGCGAGTGGCAGCAGGAGAGACAGCTCACCAAAAACATGTTCATCTTTCCCTTGTTTGTTTCTGACCAGCCAGACGAAGACACGCCCATCCCCTCGTTGCCCAACATTAGACGGTTTGGTGTCAACAAGTTGATTCCGTATGTGGGCACGCTTGTGGCCAAGGGTCTTCGTGCCGTCATATTATTTGGCGTCCCGTTGAACGAGGGGGTCAAGGACGAGGTGGGCACCGCGGCCGACGACCCGGAGGGGCCGGTGATTCAGAGCATCAAGGCATTGAGACGCGAGTTCCCCGACTTGTTTATCATGTGCGATGTATGTCTCTGCGAATACACCAGCCACGGCCACTGTGGCATTCTCACCGAAGATGGGTCTTTGAACCGGGAACCATCGGTGCAGCGGATTGCTGCCGTGGCCGTCAACTACGCCAAGGCCGGCGCCCACTCTGTCGCCCCCTCCGATATGATGGACGGCCGGATCAAGGATATCAAGACCGGGTTGATCAATGCCAACTTTGCCCACAAGTGTTTGGTCATGTCGTATGCGGCCAAGTTTAGCGGCAACTTGTATGGCCCATTCAGGGATGCCGCTGGGAGCGCACCCAGCCACGGGGATAGAAAGGCATACCAGTTGCCACCGGGCGGCGCCGGCTTGGCCCGCCGTGCATTGTTGCGAGACATGGAGGAGGGTGCCGATGCCGTGATTGTTAAGCCGTCTACTTTTTATTTGGACATTGTCTCCGATGCCGCTCGGCTCTGTGGCAACTATCCCATCTGCGCGTACCATGTCAGTGGCGAGTATGCCATGTTGCATGCTGCGGCCGAAAAGGGGGTTGTTGACCTCAAGGGGGTGGCGTTTGAGGCCCACCAAGGGTTTTTGCGGGCAGGTGCCAGGTTGGTTATTAGTTACTTTACCCCAGAGTTTTTGGATTGGTTGCAAGTATAACTAATGACTAAAAAACACTGTACATACAAGTCTATTTGATGACATTTACACAGCCACAAGCGGTTCATTTGACTGCCCCTTGTTTGTAAGCTCTACATCTTCCTCTCCCTCTTTTTCTTTCTCCTTCTCCTTCTCCTCTGCCCCCTCTCCAATCTTTGACTTTGGCACCTCTGGCATGATTTGTGAGCTGGGCACTTTGGGCAACACTTCTTCCCTCACCGCGCCATTTATCTCGGCATTCATTTGTTCAAATTCTTGATCCACCTCATCCTGTTCGGCCTTGTTCAAGCCACTGCCCATGCCCAAGGCATCGCTAATCTCATCAACCCTCACCTTGTCGTCCTCCACCTGGTCCAACACGCGATCGATTTTCTCGACACTCATTTCATTATTCAACTTGCTCAACACCTTGCTTCCCTGCTGCAAGCCATAAATCACATCCTTTTCAATGAGCTTGAACTCAATCGTGCCTATAAGTTTCTCCAAATTGTCCAACTGCTCACACGTTTTTATAATTGTGGTTTCTTGTTGCTTCTTACTTCGGAGGTAGAACTTGGCCCGGTCGGGCTGTTTATTGGCCACTGCTTGTTTGGCTAGCGTGGTTTGCTTGTCTATGATCACCTGGAGCTTGCGCTGGTACTTTTTAATATTGTCTCGCTGCTGCTTCAACTGGAATATCGCCCTATCCTGGGGCGTTATCTTTGGCGCTGATGGTTGCTGGCCCATGGGATGATGCTTATAAATGTGTGGCTGGCTGGCTGGCTGAGAGAGAATGTGTGTGTGTGTGTGTGTGTGTCTTATCGTGAGTGAAAGAAATCAAGGGTTGGTTGGGTGGCTGATTTGGTCGTGTACAATTGTCAGCAAGTGCTAAAACTAAACAGCACACGAGCTAATCCAAGAGAGAGAGGGGGGTTATACAATGTGATAAGTTATAAGGGGGTGAAGGGGGATCTCGATACCACTCCTTCTTCACTCGAGGAAAGCACATCTTTACGTCCAATCCTGTGGACCTGGCTCACGTAGTTCCTCTATTGAGTGTAGAACACAAGTTGTTGTACTATCCACGGCGAAAAACAAAGTCTCTCCCCTCCTCCTCCCCCCTCTCTCTCTGGGGACCACATCCCAGTCGTGGAACGGCGCCACATCACTTTCAACAACGGCCGCCTCTGAGGCTGGCTTTGCCCGTGGACTTGATGAGGAAGTCGGTTTGTTGACACAAAGGGAGGAGAGGGCGGTCGTCATCATCGTCAATTACTAAAGGAGAGATTTTTCGCCTCGTTTTGCAGAGAGAAAGAGGCTATTTTTAGGAGTAAGAGAGAGGAAGAAGTAAAAGAGGAGAGAAGAGACAAACAGTTAGAGGGCGTACTCTATAGAACCGTTGTAAAAGTCAACACCACTTGCTGGGAACACCTCTTTCTTCCCAACACCCAGATCCTCACTCTAAAAAAAAGAGGAATACACGCTAACACGAATTGCATCGGCTGTGTCAGTCAGCTTTTCTGTCTCCCCCTTCCTTAGGCGCACTAACAAAAAACTCGCCCGGCACTAAAAACAAAAAAAAAAGAATTTGTTCAACTTTTCTGTTCTGTTTCATTTGCTGGTGAGGATTCCAACCCATAAGGACAAGACAGAACCTCTTAGCCCTTTTACAAAGAGCCAGGACCCTACCACCACCACCACCACCACCACCACTACAACTGCAACTGCGCTCGTACATATCTTACTTTTGCCTTCCTCCCCCCTAAAAGTGTGACAACGATTTCCAGCACATTCCCAAACGTCAAGAGTGTAGAAACAATACCATGTCTTCCAATAGCTATACTCCGTCTGAGGGGCCAGAACAGCAGAATCGAAATAAGCTCAATGGCCACAGCAAAGTCAGTCAAGCTGTCAACATTCCCGCTCATCTTTTACCCCAGGCGTTTATGGACCATCAAAATGTACAGCAATTGCGCTATCTGCAATACCCCCAGCAACAACAACAAGCACCGCAACAACAACAACAACAACAACAAGCACCTTATCCGCCACAACATCCACCACAGAAAGCACCTTATCCACCACATCCACCACAGCAGGCACCACAGCAGGCACCTTATCCACCACATCCATCACACATACCCTACCCAAATGCCCAGCCTAGATCTCAATCGTATAGTGGGCAGCCACATGATTATTCGAAGCAACAGGCGCCTGCTCCGAACCAATTTGGCGGCCCACTCTACCCGAGAGGCCAGGACCATGGGGTATCGCAGCAGCAAAGGTACCCCGGTAGTCCAAGCCATCAGCAGAACCATCAGTTTCATCACCAGCCTCAGGCACCACCACAACAGCAACAGCAGCAGCAGCAGCAGCAACAACAACCTTTGCGTCAGCTTAGTTACCAAGGCCCCTACAAAGACGATTCAACCGGTTTGGATCAAAGACCGTATCCACACCAGCATTCATTGGACCCGGGGAGACAACATGCAAACCCACCCTACCCGGTAAACGGCTCTGGCCAATTTCCTCCGGCACCCCCGCAACCACCGGTGCCGACACAGCAGCACCAGCAGCACCACCGCCGTCCTGTCCGTAGGGCGCCGTCAAACAACTTGCCACCCATCCAGAACGACCAAGTGTTGAGCGAGGGAAGAAGGATTGTTTCATCGCCAGCAATCCATACTGTTGCGCAGCACCCCCAGAATGAGAGGACAAAGTCTTTATCTTCAACATCGTCCAAGCTCAAACAATACCAACAACAGCAGCAGAACAATGACTCCTCCTCCAACAACAACAATAGGCCATTATCTAGCGGACATGGATCAAGCTCTTCGCTTCACCACACGTTTTCCTTGTCGTCCAAGTCACGTTCTTTCAGTTCAATCAGCAAATTGTCCTCGTTGTCCACCAAAAAGTTTGGGTCCACTTCCTCGGCATCAAACCTTGCCAAGCTAGACAGACTGTCCACCACGACGTCCTTGACCAAGACATTGATGCCCAAGCCGTCCATTTACCCCGCAATGTTGTCTGAGGTGGCCCATTTGTTCAAAGAGGCTATCATTTTGACAATAAACACCAAGGATGGGTTGGAGTACCACGACACGTTCACCGGCAAGATGGCGGTGGATATCTTGTGCCGCGTCATTCGGACCAATGACCGTAACTTGGCATTGTTGTTGGGGCGATCATTGGATGCACAAAAGTTTTTCCACGACGTGACGTATAACCACCGGTTGCGAGATTCCGTGCATGAGATTTATGCGTTTAACCATGTCTATAACGACGTTGACTTTTTCCACGAGGAAGGGGGCCATAATAGTAATGGCAACAATAGCGCCACCAACTCCAAGCACGGGTCGTTTATTGACAGTTCTCAGGTGCAGCAGGCATTGCAGGACCACATTTTGCAGCAGCAATTGCCGTCGCAGGTGCAACACACCGCGACTGCTGAAGCCCAGAATGCGACTGCATTGCAGTGGAGCAGCAGCACCTCGTTGAACCGACTCAGCAGTAGCGGCAATGGCAATGGCAATGGCAATGGCAATGGCACCGCCACCGCCACTACCACTACTACTACTATGGTTGCAGGCAAGGAACTAACTGCTAGCGAGCAGACTGGGGTCAATGGAGTATTCACCATATTGACCGACTGCTATTCGCCCACCTGTAGCCGAAACCGGCTTTGCTATAGCATTGCGTGCCCCCGCAGGCTCGAACAGCAGGCGCGGCTCAACTTGAAACCCCAGGGCGGGTTAAAGCGAGCCGTGTCGCGGTTATCCTTGCACGACCAAGAGGAGAGCGAAACCTTGTGGTACAAGACGGTGCCGCAGTCGGTGCTTGACAAGTTGGACAAGCACGAGCGCACGAGACAGGAGTTGATTTACGAGTTTGTCAATACCGAGCGGGAATACGTTAAGGATTTGGAGTTTATGACTGACTTTTACATTATGCCGTTGCGCAACCCAGCCAATAATATTATCCCCGAGCACCAGCGCGAGACATTTATCCACACGGTGTTTGGCGGCGTGGGCGACTTGTTGCGGTTGGTCAAGGGCCTTAGCGAGGCCCTCACGAGACGGCAGCAGCAGCAGAAGCCGGTTGTGGAGACCATTGGCGATGTGTTTTTGGACTATGTGGGTGGGTTTGAGCCCTATATTCGGTATGCCGGTAACAAGGTGTTTGCCACGTTTGAGCACGAGCGGCAGCAGCAGGTGAATTTAAAGTATGCCCGGTTTTTGGACGCTATTGAAAAGAAGGCTGAGTCGCGGCGACAGGATTTGTCGTCGTTTTTGATCAAGGGGGTGCAGAGACCGGCGCGGTACCAGTTGTTGTTGGCGGGGATCTTGAAGCACACCAAGCCCGAACTGCCCGACTATAAGTACTTGACCAAAGCCACGGAGGAGATTGCCAAGGTGTTGGTCAAGATCAATGTCCAGACGGGTGAAAGCACGGACCGACACAAGATTATGGTGTTGCACCGGCTCTTGGGCAAACAAACGTTGGAGAACAAGTACAATTTCAAGTTGTCGTACAATAACCGAATCATTTACCAAGTAACGGTGAACCGCAAGCGCGACAATGAAAAGATTGACTTGTACTTGTTTGAGCATGCATTGTTGTTGGTGAAGCACAAGGTGCAGAATAAGCGCGAACAGCACAAGGTGTTTGAAAAGCCGATATACTTGCCGTTGTTGTTTGTCAATAGCGGGTTGGAAGTCCCCGGCCAGCGCACGATTATGAATAACCGGTACCGCGGGTCGATTGTTTCAGACACGGGGTTGAAAACGCCAAAGTTGGAAACCAACTATATTGGCGGCAATGCCACCGCCAAATTCCAGCTCAATTTTGTTGGGTTGGGCAGCAACCAGGTGCACGCGTCGTTGTTTGCCGACGATAGCACGATCCAGAACCAGGTGTTGCAGCAGATTCATCTCCAGCAGAAGCGGTTGATTGAGCAAAATGACTTGTTTTCCATGAGCAAGTTTGAAACCCGGAGGTTTCTGGGCAGCAACAAGATTAATTGCGGCGTGCCGTGCTATGGTGGGAAAAAGTTGTTGTATGGTACCGATTCCGGGGTATGGGTGAGCACGGTGCGGTCAATTAGCGCCACTTCGAATGAAAAGATTTGTTCAGACCCCACGTTGGTGATTTCCAAGCCGTACATTTCGCAGATTGAAGTGTTGGTTGAGTATTCCAAATTGCTAGTGTTGAGCGACAAGTCATTGTATGAGTTTGAATTGTCGTGCACGGACTCGTTGGACCATGTCAAGAATACAAAGTCGGGCCGGTTGGTTATGACGCACATTACCTTTTTCAAGATTGGTGTTTGCGACGGGCGGTTATTGGTGTGTGGGGCCAAGACGGGGAGCACCCACACCATTTGCATCTTTGAGCCCGCCAACCCCTTTGACAAGAATCGCAAAAACAAAAAGGCTGAGATTCAGGAGATTCCGTTTAATTCGGACCCGATTTCGATTTCGTTTTTAAAGACCAAGTTGTGTGTGGGGTGCACCAAGGGGTTTGAGATTTTATCGTTGCAAAACGGCAACAAGGAGCCCATTTTGGACGAGGCTGACCCGTCGCTTGACTTTGCCACCCAGCGGGAGACGGTTACCCCCTTGGCGATTCACCGGTTGGGGCGGGACTTTTTATTGTGCTATGCCGAGTTTGTGTTTTTGATTAACCGCAATGGATGGCGAACCAACCACGACTGGGGGGTGTTTTGGGAGGGGACCCCGCAAAACATTGCCTTGTTTTTCCCCTATTTGCTTTCGTTTGAGCCGGGGTTTGTTGAGATTAGAGACTTGCACACCACCAACTTGTTGCGGGCATTGGCGGGGGAAAATATCCGCTTTTTGCATTCCAACGAGCACGAGGCATTGTTTGCTAGTGAAGAGAATGGGTACGATATCATCACCTCGATTGACTTTTTAAATTTGAAGCCAAAGTCGCCAACATTGTGAGTTGGAGGGGGACCGCGTGTTTATAGGAAAGTGAGTATATCCTAACCATCAATGTAACCTCGGTTTTAACACGGCGCACACGCGTATTGTAGGCAAAGCAACAACGAAGAAGTAGAAGAAGAAGAAGAGGAAAAAAATTGTCAACAACTTTTTTTTGATCTTTTTTTTTTTACATTCTTTTTTTCACATTGCCAACCAGGAGGTAAACAACAGAGGCAAACAACAGAGGTAAACAACCGAGGTCAATAGTTTAATCACCATGTCGTTGCAAGTCGGTTTCCCCACCATTGAACGCCCGTTTGGGATCTACTTGTGGCCCATATTTAGCAAGGTCTTTGAAGCCGCCGTGGGGTATTCCGCCGACGACTTTGAGTTTGTCCACCACCAAACGTTTTTAGCCAATGGATGGCACGCCATTGCCATCATTATTGCTTATTATATTGTTATTTTCGGGGGCCGGTTCTTGATGAGCAGCTTTAAGGTGCCAGCATTAAAGTTGAACTTTTTGTTTCAGTTGCACAATATCGTCTTGACCTTTTTGTCGTTGAGTTTGTTGTTGCTTTGCATTGAGCAGTTGGTGCCCATCTTGTACCACCACGGGTTGTTCTATGCCATTTGTTCCAAGGAAGCGTTTGCCCCCAAGTTGGTGACGTTGTACTATTTAAACTACTTGACCAAGTACTTGGAGTTGATTGACACGGTGTTTTTGGTGTTGAAGAAGAAAAAGTTGTTGTTTTTGCACACCTACCACCACGGCGCCACTGCCTTGTTGTGCTACACGCAGTTGACGGGGTCCACCTCGGTTGAGTGGGTGCCCATTACGTTGAATTTGGCGGTGCATGTGGTTATGTACTGGTACTATTTTTTGAGTGCCAGGGGCATTCGGGTATGGTGGAAGGAGTGGGTGACGCGGTTTCAAATTATTCAGTTTTTGATTGACTTGGTGTTTGTGTACTTTGCCACGTATACCCACTATGCGTTCCGGTACTTTCCCTCGTTGCCCACGATAGGCGACTGTCATGGGTCGGAGTTGGCAGCGGCGTATGGGTACTTGATTTTGAGCAGTTATTTGGTGTTGTTTATCAGTTTCTACATCAAGGTTTACAAGACCAAGGGTAGCAAAAAGGCGGGCAAGGATGTTGAGGGTAAGGATGT
>JAKTZW010000008.1:0-45708 GCA_030579015.1 Zhuliangozyma blackwelliae | reverse complement strand
CCTGGGTGGTGAACTCGCCCATGTACTTGCACTTTCTCTACCGGAAACTCCAAGTCGAGCACGGCGTCCGGTTTATTGAAGCGACATTGACGTCGTTGAAGCAGGTGAATGACCATGTCCCCAATCTGCCGGTAATTATCAACTGCACCGGCACTGGCTTGCAATACGACGGCGGCTTTGACCCCGAATGTTTCCCCATCCGGGGCCAGACATTGCTCATTAACCCACCCAAAAACTGTCCATATCTCGATAGAACAATCACGTACCAGTTGAAGGACGGATCGTGGATATTTGTCATCCCAAGACCTTTCAACGGTGGCGTTATTCTTGGAGGCACCAAGCAAGTAGGCGACACATGCACCGAACCGAGACAACTGGACACGGACCACCTCTTGAAGTTGGGGCAGCAGTATTTCCCTGAATTGATGAAGCAGCTGGAGGGGAACGCCTCATACTTTGACATTATGCGAGTCAATGTGGGCCTCAGACCCGCGAGAAAGTCGGGGTTGAACCTTGGCGTTGAGCGGCGGAGCGACAATATTGTCATCAACAACTACGGCGCCGGGGGCATGGGCTACGAGCTCTCATATGGCGCCGGGGTGGAGGTTTACAAACAGTTGTTGAGCGTGCTTGGTAGCCAACCTAGATTGTAACAGCAGCGACAGCAACAACAACAGCAGCAGCAGCAGCAGCAGCACCAGCAGCAGCAGCACCACCACCACCACCAACAGCAGCAGTGTAACTTTGTATATAGCGGAGACTACAGTCATACACCCACCTATAAAGCGTAATCGCCAGCAATCCACCGGTTCACCATATCCAAGGAGTTTTTGGGCTGGTTCATGGGCACCATATGGCCCGAGTCATACACTCTCAAGTACGTAAACCCATTGTAGCTCTTCACCTCGCCAGCAGTCGTTCCATCCAAAGTGACCCATGGCTTCAATGGCGTGGCGGCAAACTCATTGTGGTGGGTATAGTTCAACTTGTTGACCCACGCATAGTTGCCCAACCAATCACACACCAAGTCCTTGTCACCGGCATAAATCAACACGGGGATGTCATTCTCCAACAACGACGCCACGTGCTGCTGAAAGGGGCGGGAATGGTCAGTGGCAAAGAAAAACCCCACAACGCCATTGCACATGGTATAGTTTTTGCTAACGCCCAAGGCCCTTTGCACATACTCCAAATTAAAGTACTCCTGCACATAGTTGATTTCGTCGTAGCAGAGGGGACTGTCGCCGCATTTCACTCTCGAGTCGTATGGGTTGAGGTCGCCAATGTCCAAAGATTTGGGCGTCGCCAAGCTGGCAATCAAACAGGTGAATACCCCCGGGTGTTCGTAGCACAACTCGCCAAAGGGGACATACTTTTCGTACTCCAATGGGTACTCGTCACACTCCTTGTCGGTATAAATCTGGCCAATGCCGCCCTTGCCGCAGCCCATGTTGGCAACCTCGCCAATCTGGGTGACAATGTCGGTGATGCCGTTGCCCACCAAGACCGACTTTAACGCAATGCCCGCGTCCACAGCCGCCGTGGCGAACCGGGGGACATAGTGGCCGGCATAGGACTCGCCGGCAATGTGCAAGTCCAAGTCGGCATACTCGGGGAATCTCTCTAAAAAGAGCTTGACAAAATTGACAAAAAAGATGGACGCGTTATCGGTGGTCCCTGAGAGTGTGCCCCCATACGAAAAGCCCACTTCGGCCGGCTGGTCCAAAAACAACACGGTGGCGTTGGAGTTCCACGCATAGGGGTTGAACTCGGGGATCAAGCTGGCATTGATCTTGGACCCGCCCAACTCCAAGGATAATCCGCACAAGCTCGAGCACCCGGGACCGCCATTGAGCCAAATGATCAAGGGGTCGGTAGCGGGGTCGTTTCTGCTTTCGAAAAGCCAAAAAAAGTAGTTCTTGTCGCCATCGTCAACCGTGAAATACCCCGTGTGCTGCTTGACAGTGTCAAACCCAAGAATTTCCGGGGTGCTTTCAGCCACCGTGATGCCAAACTCGTTTTCAGCCAGAGCGACGGAAAACCCGGTGCGGTACTCGTCCAATTGGGCCGCCAAAAAGTCAACGCCGTACTCGGACTCATACTGGAGCCATTGCTTCTCGAGCTTGTGCACAATGGAAGGTGGGAGGACACCAGAGACTTCTTGTCTCAACTCATCCACAAAGGGCGACCAGGACGAGGATGAGGACGAGGAGGCGGGGATGGCGAATGGGACCTGCAAGGCAGAAACAACTGCGGCGCTGGCCACAAGGATAGCAGCCGCTGGCAACATTGTGGTTAGTCAATCTCTATGGGTAAAAGGGAGGAGGAGGAAGGCACTGCAATTTAATAACAGTTGAAGGTGGTCCCCCCTCCCCCCCTCCATATCAACATTCCGCTTTTTTTTTCTGTCCCTGTCACACGGGCTTAGCGTACGGCACCAATTCTTATCTAGCGCCCACTGATTCCGCTGAGGGAAAAAAAATGAACAAAAGCGAAAGAGAAAGCGGAATCCCTCAAATCGAACCACACCGGAGTTACACGGAAAAGTGCGGTTATATTCGCACTAAGAAACGCTTGTAAAAAGAAGCAAAGGAGAGAGAGAGCATACGAGAAGAAGAGAAAAGACTCGAATACACAACACACGTGCACTCAGATCTCCAATGTCCATTGTCTTTTGGCAGCATTGTCTCATTGGATTGGTGGCAGCGGGGGTGGCGTTTTATTTGTCAACCCTTTTATATCAAACTTTTTTCTGTCGCCACTGGGAAGCTGGAAGCAACCCCCCCAACCACAGCTCACCCATAATGGTATCCATACACACCTCAATCATCATCAATGCATCTCCCGAGGCCGTGAGAGAGGTGTTTCTTGATTACAAGGGCCACCACAAGTGGAACCCGTTTTTTATCCGGTTTGACAAGTACACCAACAAGACCACCCCTGAAATCCAAGTCAATGACGAGCTACTGATTGATATGAAGTTGAAGGGAACCGACCATGTGAGCACAATGTACCCCCGGGTATTGGTGAAGAAAGAAGATGAGCTAACGTGGAAAGGCGCGTTGGTGTTTGATTGGTTGTTTAGCGGTGTTCATTCGTTCAAGTTTGAGCCGCTAGAGGAGGGCAAGATGGTGTTTAGCAACAACGAAGTGTTTGGCGGGATATTGGTGTGGCTTTTGGGGTTGCTTGGTGTCTTTACAAAGTCGCGCGAGTCGTTTGTCGCTTTGAATGAAGCATTGAAGGACCACGTCGAGAGTGCGGGTGCTGGTACAGGGGCTGGTGCTGGTACAGGGGCTGGTGCTGGTACAGGGGCTGGTGAAAACTAAGCGGCCAAGGGCTTTTGAATGGCTGAATGTGAATATAGGGGGGGCTAAGGGCAGAAGAAACCGCTTTCCTTTTCTTTTCTCTCCTTCCTTCCTAGCGCTACCACATGTCTAATGTAACCTCGGCACGTTGTATTTTTTTCGCTTCTCTAACTTCTCCTTTATTTGTGAGAGGCACACGTGGGCCCATATCAACCAAAAAAAGAGTTAATGTACAGGAGCACATTTAGCCTTGTACTACCTTGTAAATTAATTGGACTTCGTCTTCCCCTTGTTCATCCTTGTTCACCCTCTCTTTGTTACAGTCATCTCATCTTGAGCAGACCAATCAGTCAGGAGCCCAGTCTCTCTCTTATCAGCATCAGCATCAGCATCACCAGCATCACCACCATCACCAACAGCAAACTCACCCACCAGCACCACCAACAGCCCAGCTTTTTCTCTTGTTACTTTCCCGCGCAAGCTTCAGCCTCAGCCGACCCGAATTGACCATAGTATAAGTTATGAAGTTTGGCGACCACTTGAGAAAGGCATTGATCAAAAACTACTCCTTCTACTACATTGCCTACGATGACTTGAAGCACCAATTGAAAAAGAGCTTGAAGGACAATGACTACATTTGGACCAATGAGTTGGAAGAAGAGTTTCTCGCCGCCTTGGAAACCGAATTGGACAAGGTCTACTCGTTCACCAAGGTTAAAAACACCGAGGTCAACCGCAGAATCAAGGAGTCGGAAGCGTATGTCTACGAAGTGGTTGACACCTTGCACCGCTACGAGAACCATGACCCGGCCGTCACTGCTCCTCCGCAAGAACAAGACTTTGAGGACTTGGAGGAAGAGTTGAGTGACATTATTGCCGACGTCCACGACTTGGCCAAGTTTACCAGATTAAACTATACCGGGTTCCAAAAGATTATCAAGAAGCACGACAAGACCACCAAGTTCCACTTGAAGCCGGTTTTCCAAGCCCGGTTGAATGCCAAGGCTTTCTACAAGGACAACTATGACAATTTGATTGTCAAGCTCTCCAAGTTGTACGACTTGGTTAGAACTAGGGGTAACCCCGTCAAGGGCGACTCCTCCGCCGGAGGAGCGCAACAAAACTTTGTTAGACAAACCACAAAGTACTGGGTCCACCCAGACAACATTACCGAGTTGAAGTTGATCATCTTGAAGCACTTGCCCGTGTTGGTTTTCAATGCCGACAAGGAGTTTGAACCCGAAGATAGTGCCATCACGTCCATCTACTTTGACAACAAGGACATGGACCTCTACTATGGCAGATTGAGAAAGGATGAGGGGGCCGAGGCCATCAGATTGAGATGGTACGGTGGCATGAAGTCGGAGCAGATTTTCGTTGAAAGAAAGACGCACAGAGAAGACTGGACCGGTGAAAAGTCCGTCAAGGCCAGATTTGCCTTGAAGGAAAAGAAGGTGAATGACTTTTTAAGCGGCAAGTTGACGGCGGCCGCGGCATTTGAAAAGATGAGAAAGGATGGGAAAAAGTCTCCCCAAGAGATTGACAATTTGGAACGGTTGGCCAAGGAGGTGCAGTACCGGGTGTTGACGGAAAAGTACCGGCCGGTGATGAGATCTTTTTACAACAGAACCGCGTTCCAATTGCCCGGCGACGCCAGGGTCAGAATCTCTTTGGATACCGAGTTGAGCATGGTTAGAGAAGACAACTTTGACGGGTACGACAGAACCCACGGCAACTGGAGAAGAATGGACATTGGTGTTGACTACCCCTTCCCGCAGTTGCCAGAACGGGACATTTGCCGCTTCCCCTATGCCGTGTTGGAAGTCAAGTTGCAAACGCAATTGGGCCAAGAACCACCAGCGTGGGTCAGAGACTTGATCTCGTCTCATTTGGTGGAGGCTGTTCCCAAGTTTTCCAAGTTTATCCACGGTGGAGCTACGTTGTTGACCGACCACGTCAACTTGTTGCCCTTTTGGTACGCCCAGATGGATGTTGATATCAGAAAGCCCAAGGTCCAGGCCGAGTACGGTATCCAGCGCCACCACCAGCAGAGAATCGCCCGTAGCTCGAGCTCCGGAAACGACTTGGACGAAGAAGAGTTGACGGGCTCTTCGTACACGGGCGTGCACTTTTCCAACGACATCAACCCCTTGGAAGAAGACTTGGAGGAAACCACTCCGTTGTTGTTGCCAAACACTTATTCCAACAGAAACACCAACTCGCCATTCAAAAACTTTTTCTACCACTTGTATGGCAAGTTCTTGTACTATTTCAATGACGACCGGACATTCACCGTCAAGCCGGGCACCAACTGGGACCTCAATGAAACGTTCAAGGACAAGTTGCCCAAGGGCACCACCATTGCCGTCCCCGTGAGAATCGAGCCCAAGGTGTACTTTGCCAACGAGAGGACCTTTTTGTCGTGGCTCTCCATTGGGATGATTTTGGGCGCTGTGGCATTGACATTGTTGAACTACGGCACCAACTCGGCCTTGAGTGCCTCGATTGGGTTCTTTATTTCTGCATTGTTTACCATGGGCTACGCCACGTACCGCTACCTCTGGAGAGTCATTATGATTAGAGAAAAGCGGGCGGTTGCGTATGGCGACAAGTTTGGTCCCAACATGATTTGTGGGTTTATCTTTTTGGCCACCTTTTTCACATTTCTCTTTAAGTACACCGAAGCATAGGGATGTGGGAAGTGGGACGTGGGAAGTGGGAATTGAAAAGTCTTTAAGAGAGTATAGTTTTGTTGAATGTACATTAGAAATGATTTGGTGATGGGTAGAGTGGCCCTTCCACCACTGGCCAATTTCCCTTTGGGTATGATCTCGCAAATGGTCACCAATTGAGCAAGACCTGGAAGAACCGAAAAAAAAAGAAAATTATTTTCCGTACTGATGAATCTGATAATCCCACCGGGACAACAAAGCAAAAAGAAAAATTGGATAAAAAAGAGGTTTACGTTCCAACTCCTCCTCCCCCTCCACACACGGCTGTCCTTTCCTCTTTCTAGTCGTGTCACCTCATGATTCCAACGCTCCATATCCCAACAAAACTTCCCCGCCACTCAACCACCCCGGTCTCATTCACCACCAATATTCTTATTGTCGGCGGGGCTTATTCTGGTCTCGCTGCTTTGCGAGCATTGAAAACGCATCTACACACAAGGGGAGAGAGTCTATCAATCACATTGGTTGAGCCGAAAAATGGGTTGCTAAACATTCTCGGGATACCAAAGACCATTGTCGACGTTGAGTTTGCAAAGACTCAGTTTATCCCGTTTTCCCAGCTCAAGGAGTGCAAGTTTAGTGCCATTGTCAGCAAAGACGTCCATGACGACGAGTTCTTTTGCGGTGAGGGCAAAGTCTTGGTCAACTATATCCACGGCAAGGTTACGTATTTGGATTCGGTCAAGGCGCAGTACGAGTTGAATGGCGAGAAACAGCAGGGACAGCGGCATCACCCCCGCGGGATTATCGAGTTTGACTATGTCATTATGGCCACCGGCCGGGATCGGTACTGGCCCACGACGCCCCGGGCCAACACCCTCGATCAGTTTTTGGCCGAGATGGAAAAGACCCGGAGCGACATTGCCGCGGCCGAGGTTGTGTCGGTGATTGGTGCTGGCGCCGTGGGGGTTGAGATTGCCGGCGATATCAAGCACGCATTCCCCCACAAGCACGTTAATTTGATCCACCCATACGCCACCTTCCCCCCCGAGCCATTGAGCGACGACTTTAAAAAGCTGGTTCAAAAATCATTGAGAGATTCTGGGGTGGTGATGCACTTGGAAACGAGGGTGGCGTTGGCGGAAGCAAGTAGCAACTTGGTCACCACCACCAACGACATTATCCACTCGGACTTGAACTTTTGGTGCTGCTCGAAAAAAAACAACACCGATATCCTATCGCAAGCGTTAAAGTCCCGCATCCTTACCCCGGGGAACAACATTCTCGTGAATGACTACCTCCAGGCTTTAGATGGTGATGGTGAAGGTGGTGACGACAACCAAGTCATCTCCAATTTCTTTGTCATTGGCGACCTTGTGGCCTTGCCCATTATAAAATCGGCCGGGTGGGCAATGTACATGGGCCGAATGGTTGCCAACAACCTCGTGAGCTTGATTTTTGACGGGAAGCTCGTGGAGCCATTTCTTGACTTGGACCAAATTCCGCATGGCATGGTGGTGGTGGCGGGGAACGGGGATATCATTAGTGAGCTTGCGGGGGAAGTGGAGGTCAACCACCCGGGATACCTGCAAGAGTATAGGGACTATTGTGTGGGCAAAATTAGGGCCACCCTTGATATGTAGTGATTACTTGTACAGCAAAAAGTAGTAGATATCCGCTTAAGCTCCGAAATAGTGTTGCAAACAGTCTCGGACCGTCCGTAACCTCCTTTATAATCACCCGGTTCCGCATTGTGTGTCCACACAATCTGATAACTTCCATTTTTTTTTTAGACTACCGGCTTCACACCGTCAAGCCATTCTTAGGTATACAGTAATGACCCCTGCATGTAGATCCGATTGGACGGTTTATTGTATAGCGTGAGAATGTACATGTTGTTTGCCGTGTCGCTGGGAGCAATGCCAATACATACTTTGTCGTTAACCAAGCAGGGCTCAAACGTCCGGTACGTGAACCGAGTGGGTATTTTGTCCCGGTGCTGGAGCGCAAACCAGTGCAAGAGTAGCGTCACCTGTAGCGGGCCGTGCACAATCGTGGTGGGCAAATCTTCAACGCACCGGGCGTACTTGGGGTCGATATGGATCTTGTGGAGGTTGTTTGTCATCATGCTATACTTGAGCAAGTCCACGGGCGATAGCTGAAAAGTGGGACCATCAGCGGCAAGTTCCATATACCGCGGGTTCAGGGGTGGTGCATATAAATGGTTGGTGTACGCCAAAGTTCGGGATTCGCTTAGCAAGGGGGTATTGTTGTTCAGTGAGACAAATACCCGAACAATACCAACCAAGACCGAATCCTGCACCATTCTTACCAGGGTGATGTGCTCGCGGCATTCAATGGGAGAGTTTAGAGTGGGGTGGTGGGTAAAGTGGATATCTCCTCTTGCCCACATTCGGCGCAAGTACAATTGTTCTCCATTCTCATTAACTGGCGCTTGGTAGTTGTCGTATCCGTCACTGCCGAGTCTCAAGTTGAGTTGGTTGGCGTATAGGAAATGAAACCCTTGGTGCCAGGACGAGTTGGGGCTGGTTTCATGGTTGGTGTGGAGAATTCCGCAGAGCAAGTTTGCTAAGCGGGAATATGGGCCATACGAGTATGTGTCGCGTAGTAGTGTGGCAGGCTGAGCTTTGACTAGACCAGCCCATTTGTGTATAACTTCTCTGCTTACCCCTGTCATGATTTGGGGCGTTGATTGTATATCTTGTCTCTTGTCCCTTGCCCCTGCCAGGTTTTTGTGGCAGTCTTTTATTCCACCAGGAGGAAGAGAAAGAAAGAAAGAAAGAAAAAAAAGATTCCTCATCTCATCACCAGGACACAATCTACACAACTCAAAGTTATGAGCAGCAGCAGTACTAGCGAGGCTTTGAAGGGCATCAAGAACAAGCAGAGGAGACAGAAGGTGTATGCCGATATAAAGCACGAAAAGAACAAGGAGAGGCACAAGAAGAGGGCCGAGAGGTCCAAGGAGGAGCGAGCCAACCCTGAACTACGTGAAGAAAGAATTGCTCAAAACATCCCGGCAACCATAGACAGCAAGCGAGTGTACGATGAGACCATAGCCGCAGAAGTCGAGGGAGACGATGAGTTTCAAGAGTATTTCACCAACTTGACCCGCGACCCCAAGGTGTTGTTGACCACCAACGCCAGTGCCAGAAAGGCGGCGTACGAGTTTGCCGACATGTTGATGGACTTTTTGCCCAACACCACGTTTGTCAAGCGCAAGAGGCAGTACAGCATGCAAGACATGGCCAAGCTTTCGGCCAATCGAGAGTATACCACGATGATGGTGATTAACGAGGACAAGAAGAAGGTTACTGGCGTGACCATGATCAACTTGCCCGAGGGCCCTACTTTTTACTTTTCGGTGACTTCATTGGTTGAGGGAAAGTTTATCAAGGGCCACGGTAAGGCCACCGACCACATTGCCGAGTTGGTGTTGAACAATTTCAACTCGCGGTTGGGTAAGACGGTGGGCCGCATGTTCCAGAGCATATTCCCGCACCGGCCAGAGATTGAGGGGAGAAATGTCATCACCTTGCACAACCAAAGAGACTATATCTTTTTCCGAAGGCACCGGTATGTGTTTAGAAACGAGGAGAAGGTGGGGTTGCAGGAGTTGGGTCCGCAGTTTACCTTGAAGTTGAGAAGAATGCAAAAGGGGGTCCGGGGCGACGTGGTGTGGGAGCACAGGCCAGACATGGAGAGAGACAAGAGAAAGTTTTACTTGTAGTTGTTGTTGTTGTTGTTTTTTGTAGTGTGTATGAGGGGTGTTCTCTGTATATTCTTGATCTGTCACGTGATGTACTTGCCGATTGGCGCTTAAAACAAATGCCCAAAACAGGCAGACACACACGCACGCACACACACACACCGTGTACGATAAAAGCTTAATTGCCAGCCGCGTGACCGCAAGTCCCCTGGCTGTGGGGCATGTACAAGATGAGCCAGGAAAGAAGGGGGAAGAAGGGAAGAAGGGAAGAGGAGAAGGGGTGGAGGTGAATGGGGCTCACGTGGTGTCGTTTGCATAAGCGAGTGCCACCCACGTCTGCATGGGGTGCCGTGCGCAGCGTGTCAAGTTTCCTAACGCCGGATTTGTTGACAATGTTTGTTTACGTGCAACTCCGTTGGGGAGGAGGACAATGTGAGGACACAGTGCTCTTTTGAATACAAAATGCTGGCAATTGTTAAACAGAGGGTGTAGTGTAGTACTCCTACACACTCTATTCAGGAGCGCCATGGCATTCCCCATTCCCCCCCCAGGAATCTCTTCCTCACCCTTCCCTTTCCTTCCCTTCCCTTTCCTTCCCTTTCCTCCTTTCTTTCTCACCGCCCCAAAAACAAAACAAGTGAAGAAGCAAAGAGAGGTGGGCAAGAAAAAAAAAAAAAATCACGCAAATTAACCAACACTATCTACACACCAGACCACAAACCACTCGGGCCGTGTTTTACATCTCTTCATCTCGCCCCCATCCTCCTCCCGCCCCTTTAGCGAATACTTTTCTACCACCTGCAGATGACAATGGACAACAGCGGAGTCCAGCAGATTGTAACCGCGTTGAGTGTGGTGTATGACCCCAAATCAACCAATACACAACGAAGAGAAGCCCAAGATTTCTTGGAAACCATCAAGTCAAACCCAGAGTCGCCGTTCTGGGGTTACCAATTGGCATTACCGGAAAACAACTACAAAAACTATATAGTCAGACACTTTGGGCTATCCCTTTTGCAGAGCTCCATCCGGTACAATTTCCACACATTCGATTCCACCAAGGCGCTGGCCATCCGGAACTGGATTGTCGAATTGGCCAACAAGATCGAGAATGACGACCCACACTATATCAAAGAAAAAGTGGCGTTCTTATGGGTCGCCATTGCCAAGCGCGTGTGGGGCAGCTACCTCGTCAAGAATAGGGGAGACAACTATGACGATGAGCCAGGAGAGGAAAACGCCACTGGCAACCTTGAAGCGACTGCGAATGTGAATGTGACCATGACTGTGACCCCGCAGGAAGCCAATGACGGGTGGGTATCGATGGACTCGGACTTGTGGGGGTTATGGAACAGGAATGTCGTTTGCCGAGAGTTGTCTTTGATTATCCTTCGAACACTATTTGAGGACATTTACTTGTTGGACGACCCTATAGCGTCAAAGCGAAGCATCTTGTTGAACCAGTTGTCAGTGTTGATTGTAACGCCACAAAGTGTCTTGGAAACCTTGTACGAAAACAACCCCCGGGTCAGCGCCTGCAAATCGCCGTCGCTACCCGAGGGGTGGTTTGTCACTTGGTCGAGGTACTTGGTGGAGGTGCTATCGAGCAACGACCAAGCTTCCCAGCGCGTCTTTGTCCCCAAGATCTTGTCCACCTTCAAGACTTGTCTACACTGGGTGCAGCCCGGAGTGTTGAAGAGCGAGAATGTCATGCAGACATTGATAAACATCTTGACCATCCCCGACGTCAAGTTAAAAGTGTTGGCGGTTGACTGCCTCCACATTTTATTCACGAGAAACTACTCACAAAGCGAAGACTTTGAGTTTTTCATTGGGTCCATATTCACCTCGGAGGGGATCAGCAAGCTCGGCGAGTTTTACCAGTCGTTGCAGCTAGACCCCGACGACATTGACGAGCAGTTGTACTCGTTGCTCAAAAAGACGGTGGAGATGATTGTTTCGTTGAGCGAGTACTTGAACATCACCTCCAAGTACAAGGTGTCGTGGGAGCAAGCCGACGTTGACCAGTACCTCCAGCTCGTCCTACGCACAACCAGCCACCCCAGTTTGATCATTAGCGGATTGTCGTTGCAAATGTGGGTGACAATACTAAGGTTTGACGAGCTAAGCGCCAAGCCGCCCATACTCAAGCTCTTGCCCCAGTTGTTGGAAACCGCTGCTGACCGAACAATCAACTACACCTACAATGACACCCACATCTCGAAAAAGTACTTGGACGTTGACTTTGACTCCACCCCGGACGCCCACTCGTTTTTGCAAAACTATACCAAATTCAACGAGGATATTGTGCGAATCACGGTGTGCAAAAAACCCGAGGACGGTTTGTTGTGGTTGGAAAACCGGTTGCAGGCGTTTTTCAGCTCCGACTTGGGCAACAAGTGCATCAGCGAGTACAACCTAGGCGACAAGTCCGACGCGTTCAACTACGGCGCCTCCCAGTTCAACACCATTGAGAATGCCATCCGCGGCATTTCGCGGTGGAAAATATGGTACAATGGCGACGACCAAGAGATTGTCAACTCGCGGTTGAACAAGCTTGTGGAGTCGCTTGGCGAGCGGTTGCTCGCCATGAACTTGGCGTCGCCGCTCATTATCAGGAAGCAAGTGCAGACGTTGGTTCAGTTTGCCCCCTTGCTCAAAGATGTCGACAGCAGCCCGTTGATGTTTCAGGTATTGGAAAAGATCTTGACCACCGCCACCATTGAGTACCCGCCCAATGTTTCCGATGAGGAGATGGAGTTGATTCGCGACTTGCGCGGAAGCTGCGGCACCGAGTTGAACCGGCTAGCATACATCATGCCGGAAGCGTTGAAGAAGATTTTCAACGATTTGGAAAATGTCATTGCCAACATTCTCTCTTCTAAAAAGGTTAGCGACCACGAAAACGTTGCCTTCAAGTCCTTTTTGCTCGTCATTGCATCGAGGTCATCCATTGACAACAAGGACGTTTTGTTTGCCAAGATTGTGGACCCGGACTTGGGCGCGTGGTCCAAGCCCGAAACCGAAAAGGGGTTGATGGATTTGCACTGGTTTATGGAAAGGATTGGCATTGTTGAAATTGCGTCTTATTTCCAAAAGCGCGGCATTACCCCCACAACAAACTTGTTGGAAGCCAAGATGGACGACGAGGGCAAGCAGCTCAAAAACCGGTTGCGCGACCATTGGTCGTCAATCTTTCCCATTAGAGCCACGAGGATATACGTGCAGTACAGCATTGAAAAGTTGTTTCACGAGTCAACCGAATACCTCAACTTGTTGAAGCTTTGGAAGCCGAGGGTGCAGCCAATCATTCCGCATATTTTGCAGTTGTTGACGCAGATCCAAGCGTACCACAACCCGGCCAACTGGGAGGACTTGCCTCCCGCCGTACAGTCCTTTGTCAAGTATAGCTGCACCGAGCGTTTCTGGCAGCAGGGCGTTTCCATCCAGTCCAAGGAAACCTTTATCGAGGAGAATGTCAAGGCCACCCACACCTTGCGCGACTTTGCCGACTCGGTGGGACATCTTATACGGTACACCCGAGAGTATGCGTTTTTGACCATTGGGTCTCTAGCGCAGTTGGAGGAGACATTGTATGAGATCCCCGGCATTGCTGATTTGTTGTGGAAGGCGGTGGCTGGCGACACCGTGGGGGTCACGCTCCACAGTTGGAAGCACATGCTCAACAGCTGCTTGCGCGTGGTGATCAAGTTTTGTCCCGTTAAATATGTCGAGGTGTTTATGAGCGAGTTGTTGCCCAAGGCGTTGATTGACATTGACAAGTTGGTGGTGGGCCGGTGGGAAAAGGTGTACAAGACTGGGTTGCAGTTGCAAGGCAATGAGGACGACGAAACGCTCTCGGAAGAGATGATGGAGGAGCACATGTTGCGCCAGTTGACGGCGACAGTTGTGCGGTTGTTGATGGATATTGTGGGCCAGTACAACTCGAAGCAGATTTCCGATACCCAGTTTGCGTGCCGCAAGTTGATTGTGGAGAACAAGCTGGTGTTGGCGCCGTTTTTGCAGATCTGCTGCCACATCATCACATTCAAGGACACCAAGTGCTCATTCAACACCATTCTTGTGATGAGAAACATTTTGCAGGACATTGTCTTGAAGGACGACGAGGTTGACAAATACTTGGCCGACCACTTGATCAAGGCATTTTTGCACGTTTTGATGGACGACTACTTTGTCGAGACCCACAGCGAGGCGGCCACGGCGCTTACTACGTTGTACTGCGCGTTGCGGTCCAAGAACGACTACCCGGCCAGAATCCTTATCCAGACGTTGCCCAGCATCACCACGTCGCACATTGGGAACTTTGAGACGTTGCTCGTGTCGTCCAAGTCCATGAAGCACCAGCGGGCTGCCTTGCTCGAGCTCGTGAGGATCAGCAAGGACGCCAGCTCGGGGCGTGCTGGGGATGGGTACGACGAAATGACCAAGCGAAACAAAGAGTTGGAGGCGGCAGCGGTGGCCAACAGAAAGAAGAAAGCAGTGGGGATTGACGTGATGAATGATCCATACACCGAGAACGGTGCTTTGGGCAACTTGTTTGGCGACAGCAGCAACGACGGGCGAGTGGACTAGTGTATTTAGAGAGATTTAGTATATATAAAGAGAGAGAGAGCCTACCCCTCTCCTCTCCCTCCCCCTATGGGTCGTGTACAAAACTGAAAAAAAATTATGTGTGAGTCTGTGTGTGTGTCTGTGTGTGTGTATATATTTTTCCCGAGACATGAAATGTAAATCTCACCTTCTACACAACTCTACAACACTCTACCCAACAACCAGACATACCACCATGCCAGTCAAGTCGCTCGAGTCGTTTCTCTTTGAAAAGAGATTAGCACACACCAGCTCTATGGAGATTTTGCAAAATGCCGTTGTGGGCATTGACGCCGAGCACTACCTCAGTCGCATCTACACGTTCAAAAAGGAGCAGTTTTTGGCCGCGATAGGCGGCGTGCCCTCGTCACTCAAAGACTATATACAATCCGACTTGCAGGTTTTCAACGAGTTCAACATCAAGCCCATATTTGTCATCTCGGGTCTCGACATTCAATTGCAGAGCCGCGAGTTTAGGACGAACGAATTGACGCCGCAAGAGCAGCACCACGAGTTGACGTGGGCCAAGTTGAATTCCAAGCAGCAGCAGTTTCAGCACCAGGACCCGCAGCTGCTGCATTTTATCCACAACCAAGCGGAGAATTTCCGCGTGTTTCCCGACCCCTTACCCTTGCGGCCCATGGCCAACGACTTGATCAAGTTGTTTATCGAGTTGGGCATCGAGTACTTGGTCACCCCCTACGACGCCAGCTTCCAGCTATCGTACTTGCAACAGGACGGGGTCATCGACACTATCTACGGCTCCACCGACGTGTTGCTCACCAAGGTGGACAAGTTTATTCTTGGGATGGAGTTTCAGAGCAAGGACTTTCGGTTTGTTGATCGGCGCCGGGTGTTGAGCGAGTTGAACCTTTCGGAGAGGCATTTTTTGGACTTGTGCATCATTGTAGGGTGCTGCTTGCAACCCACCACCTTTCCCGTGTTCCCGCCCTTGCCCAAGCCCAACCCCATGCAGCCGTACCCGCAATTGAGCCACTTTAAGTTGGGGTTGGACATTGTGTACCAGTACACCCAGTTTGGCAGCATCCCCGACTTGATGGGGTACGTGGCCAGTCTCAACGACCCCAAGTTGATGGAGTTGTACTTTAAGGGCCATTGTGCGTTCAAGTATGTGCCTGTGTTGAACAAGGAGGGGTATGTCGAGTTGTACAATGTCGAGATGGCAAAGTTGGGGTTGGAAGGAAACATCGACTATGTGTATGGCGACGATGACGAGTACAATGAGGATGTTGGAGATGTGGGCAAGAGCAAGGGCGGCGACAATGACGGAGACAACAACAACGACAAGAACGATAGCAACGACAAGAACGACAACAGCAACAGCAACAACAGCAACAACGACGGTGTCAGCAGCGCCGGAGAGAAACTCGTTGTTAAGGTCCCTAGCGACGTGCACGAGGTGGTTTCGCAGCGGTTGCCGCCCGAGTTGTACTTTTACCAGTCGCTTGGCTTGCTTCCGGTGGTGTTGTTGGAGAGCATCACCAACGGGCGGTATGACGTGCGTCCTCCGTTGGAGGGTGGGCTCAGCAATTCATACAAGGCGTTGATCACCTCCAAACTCTACACGGAAAACTTGGACCACCAGTACAATTTAATCACCCAGTTGTTGGCACGGTACTACCAGGTGAAAAAGATCAAGGTCAAGTACTGGTTCAAGGACGCGCCCTTGGAGTTGAACAATCGGTTCACCCCGCCCATTTTCAAGCGGGTTGAGCAGTTGTTTTCACAACGGCCAGACTCGACAGAACAGTTTGATCTCGCCAAGTTCTTTTCCCAAAGACTTGTGGGCCAGTATACATCCACCACTGAGGTCAAGACTCGTGAGGACATTGTGTCCACGGTTTTTTTGCGGGCATTGTACTTGCTTGGCGTTGTTGGCCCCACCAACCAGTTGTCGTCGGTGGGCAAGGTTTTGCAAACGTATACGCAAAAACAGGAGAGCAAAGATGGGTTGGAGAGCCTTGTGTTGTTGTTGCTCCTTATTGAGAGCAAGGCGCTCAAATTGAATGAGCCCAACTGGGAATATTCCGGCGTGTCCAAGCTTTTCAAAGGCGGCGCCGATGTCACCACCACCTCCGACGACGACGTGAAGAAAATCACCTTGATTTCACGGGTGTTTTCGTTGCACAAGTTTGACATTGTCCCCATAAACTACCAGGGGCCCATTTCGCGCAGCTTGCTCAATTTCAGAAGCCATGTTGAGTTTATCAGCACCCGCTTGATCAGCACCATTGAGTGCTTGCTCGTTGACTTTATCGTTCGTCAGGAGAACAACACTGTCAAGACCCGCTACGAGACCAAGAGAGACTGGTACAACCTCGTGGACCAGCTTCCATTCTACCGCAAGGTGAGCAACACCTTGCTCGGGGTGATTGCCGAGATTTACTTTGAGTATGCGTTGAAGCAGGAGAAGCTGGGGGCAGAAAAGCCTGGTGTTATAAAAAGTGCCGAGAACCACCTTTTGTACAACATTTACCAAATCAACACCCCCACGTTCAACATTGACGTGCACGGGGTCAACTCCATCACCAGCGACCAGTTGTTGCGGGGCTTCAAAGAGGGAGTGGCGTTCTGGGGCAAGTTTGTTGAGTTGGCCAAGGTGGCAAACACAACCGACACGGCACTTGTTGGTGACGACTATTTGAAGCAGATTCTCGCTGCCGACGAGCTTGTAAAGAGACTTGTATAGTTGGTTTTTTAGTAGGAGTATCGCTCGATGGTAGCGCCGGGTACAAATTACACCAAATCAAACAGGTTGAGGCAACTTTTTTTTTCCACCTTAGATGCACAACAACAACAGCAACATCCAAAGCACAGTCACCATGAACAGGATAAAGTCATTGTTTTCGTCGTCCCCAAAGGCAAGTAATGTCATTTCGACGGCCACGCCGAAAGTTACCGGCAGCGGTCCGTTTGTCGAGCTACCCCGATTCACCCCCATTGGAGCAGCACCCTCACAGTTGTTGAATGTCACATTGCCACAATCGTCGCGGCTAAACATTAGGGGCAAAGGGTCAACGACAGTTGCAATCAATGGAGATGTGCACTCGATAACCAGCACCGACAAAGTGGCAGAAACAACTACAAATTTCATCTACCAGGAGTTGACGTCGTCGACACCCGTGAGCTTCATTGTCAACGGCGAGGAGAGGTACAGCATGGTCAACGTGGCGCCACACGACAAGTGGACGGTGTTGTCGCAAGACAATATTATTGCCTGGACGGGATTAGATTTGGGCTTGCATCAAAGCAGGGTTTTGGATCGGTTCAAATCGTTGGAGACGCGGGGCAGCGGCGTCATTGTGTTGAATGGCGGCGAGTACAACTTGAGTCTTGAGGCGCACGAGGAGATATTGGTGGCCCCCAATGCATTGGTTGCAAGCACGTCACGCACGCCCGTCAAGCTCCATGTTGTTCCGCATGGGTATGCATGGAAGTTTCCCCGCTTCCCGCAAGTCAGCATCAGCATCCCCAAACATGGCCTTTGGGGAAGCATATTTGGCCCCGTACGCACATTGAACACGACCATCCGGCGCAAGCTCGCTGAATTGCGGGCATTGCTAAAGGTGGAGGAAAGTTTGCGTTTGCTACAGCCATACGTCCAATGGGTAAAGCACTATGGCGATAAAGTATGGACATATGTTTACTTGAGGCTGGCGGGCACATTGTTCAAGCGAAGCCCCGTTTATATCAAAGTGTCAGGACCGGCTCGGATCTTGTTGAACAACGAACCGGCAGTGTCCAGTGGAAAGATATTCAGCAAGAGGGAGATGCAGATGGTATTTAGATAGGCGTAGGGGGGGAGCATCTCCCCTTTTGGTTCCTCGTCAGATTTCATATGCCTACTGGAGAAGTAATTCTATTTTTAGCATATGCCTATAGCAACTGTCGGGTCAAAAAAAAAAAAGAGATTCTGTCGTTTAATGACAAAGGCGGGCGAGACGTGGAAGGGCTTGGCTACAGGGGGAAGAGATGGCGGAGTGAATACGGGGGTATTGCCTGGGGACCAGCTGGAGACCAGATGGTCTTTCAGTCTTGAGCCCTTCTCCCCACCTCCTTCCTCGTTTCTTAAGGGTTTTGCCTTGCATCACTAAAAGTCAATGGCTGCGCGGAGCAAAATAGCGATGACACTTTTTTTTTTTTTTGTCTTGATTTGCGCGAATGGAAAAAAAATTTGGATGGATGAAATTCAATTTGGCAAAATCTGATAAGACGACCATTTCCTCTGGGCCTAGTAGACGCTACACACATAAGCACTGGCACTACGACCACCACCACCACCATAGGCACCACCCATTTGCATTCACCGCTCTCCCCCCCTTTTTTTTCTTCCTTCTTCTGTTCTGGTACTTTTTTTTTGTTTTTTGCATCATGGAAATATCGAAAATCACGTCCCCTCGAGAATGGACCTATTTCGCCAGGGGAGGTGCCAACATTTTGTTCAAGTACACGGGGGAAAACGACTACTTGCGCCACAAGCTCTTGCGACTACGTCTTGCCAAGCAAGACGACGAGTACATCTCCACGTGCGAGTTGTACGATTTCATTGAGCTAAAGTGCAAGCCGTTGTTTCCGCGGCAGATTATAGACATCCAGCTCGTGGTGTTGACGGCCGATTTCGTCAACGAGCTAGACTCCAAGGGACACAAGTTGATGGTGAAGGAACGATACGGGCTATTGCTTCCCAATATGGTTGATGGCAGCTACACCAAACTCAACTTGTCGAAAAACTGCCAGGTGTACTACGACGCCAACCTGGCAATCTTTGAGATCAAGCCCAAGTGGCTCTATGACAACACGAGCTCCAACTACTGCCGCACATGCTCGCACAACCAGCTACGCGGCATGCTGCGCCACTTTTGCCCCTTGGACTTGCTCTACCCAGAAACCATCGACCAAGGGTTGGCCGACTTGTTTAGCATTGTGCCGCCCGACGTTGCTCCTGGGTTGCCGTTGAAGAGACTATTTGAAATATACCTCGCAAACCCCGAGAATGTGTTTCAGAAATTGCGGCAGTACCAAAGGATCAACAACAAGAACGACTTGATCCAGAACCTTACCCTGTCCAAAGACGTGTCGCAGAACTTGTCGCTCGTCATGACGCTCCGAGACGTGGGGCTCTTTATCAAGTTTGAAAAGTACAACAAGCACAACAATGCCCACAATTCGCACAACAACATCAACAACTTGATCACCATCGATGGCGGGGTGTACTTGATCAACTGTAACATCTACGACTTGGACCTCAAGTCCAAAATGAAGTATAAGCACTGGTTGAAAGTGGAGAATGACCTCCAGGATATATACAACTCAACCAACCCGCACTGGAGGGTTTGCACCAAGCACGGAAGCGAGTGCTAGGGTACCTACAAAAAAGCCGTAACGGCTGGGGGGTTCTATTTATGTGTGTGTATGTGTGTATGTATATGTATTTAGACAAACAAAGGTGGCTTAGAATATAAAACATTTGCAACAGAGGATATATCCCCCCTTACCAAACATCTTCCTGGTATCTGTTTTGCACCTTCAATGATCTCACCAACTCAACAGCCTTTTCCAACGGGATACCCCTCTCGTCGCTAATCACCTTGGCAAAGGATGCCTGGACGTCTCTAGCCATGTGGCTAGCATCGCCACAGACATAGATGATGGCCCCCTCCTGCAACAAGTCATTCACCTCCTTGGCATTCTCCAAAATCTTTTGCTGCACATACACCTTGGATGGGCCCTGTCTCGAGAATGCATTGTACATTTCAAAGTTCTGGCCAAGGGTCTTGGCATAAACGGGCCATTCGTCCTTGTACAAGAAATCCTCATTCTCGTTTCTGCACCCATAAAACAAAACCGTCTTGCCCACATTGACGCCATTCTTCACCTGCTGAACCCGTTCTCTAACAAAGGCCCGCAATGGCGCCACACCGGTGCCGGGACCCACCAAAATGACGGGGGTGGTGGAGCTGGTGGGCAACTTAAAAGTGGACCTTCTCACGTGCACGGGC
This sequence comes from Zhuliangozyma blackwelliae, assembly GCA_030579015.1. Lineage (NCBI taxonomy): Eukaryota > Fungi > Ascomycota > Pichiomycetes > Serinales > Debaryomycetaceae > Zhuliangozyma > Zhuliangozyma blackwelliae. Next base: position 25,370 of record JAKTZW010000008.1, on the reverse strand, counting down.
AACTTGTACTTGCTAAACTTTCCCCGGGGGCCCTGCAAGTCATAGTGGGCCAATGGGGTCTCGCCCGTCTTGTTCTTTTCAATGTCAATATACTTCAACAAGTTGGTAACAACCCCGGTGATTTCACGGCCGTCATCCTCCTTCTCGGCCTCGACAACAGCAGTGATATTGATTGTCAGCTTCTCCGACAATGACGACGACGAGATCGAGTAGTAGCGAGGGGTGAGAGGGGGCACGTTTTCAATGATAAACTCAAATGGAATCTTGGACCATGGCTTGTTGTGCGACACTGCCAACAAGGCATCGGCGATATTGTACTTCTTCTTGGTGACGGTGGCGGCAAACTCAGCCTTGTCGTTGGCCAACTTGGTCAACCTTGCCTTGGTCTCTTCGTCGGGAGCAAACGATGCAATCGACAAAAACAACTGTCTCGAAACCGGGCCCGAAATCTCCAAGTGGTGTCTAACAACTGCGCCGTACGAGATGGGGGTGGGGAACGGAATGGTGTAGGTCGAGTCCAATGCCTTCAAGTCAAACACGGTGTCGGCCTTGTCTTGCAAGCCAAACGCGGTCAAAAACTTCTTGATGTTTTCGTTCGAGTTTGCTGGCCACACGGCCAAATGGTCACCAGTAGAGTACTTCAAGTTGGAGCCGGAAATGTCAAACTCGACATGGACGCACGACCGCTCCTTGGAGTTGAACAATTCCTTGGTGGCGTCGATTCTGGCCAAGTAGGGGTGGGTGTGGTCAAATGGCCCGAGGGACAAGTCAGCGTCAGCAGCAAGGTACTTTTTGTTTGGCTCACCAAGAGAGACAAATGCATCGTCAGCCGACAAGTCGTCGCGCTCGGTCAATTCAATGCTGGGCTCGTACTTTAATTCCTTCTCTTCAAGGTCGAGGTTGTTTCTCAAAGAGTCAAACACGCCGTCTTTCCAGGTCAAGAAATCCTCATCCAAGGAGCCAACACCATCGTCGCCCTCGCCATACTCGGCAAACCTCTCGGCACCCTTTTCCTCCAATGCTTCGTTGATCTTGCGGCCAATGGCGTTGAAAAACTCGTAGGTGGAGTTGCCCAATGCAAAAACCGTGAAACGAAGCGTCGACAACTGATCAGCCTCATTGTCCAAAAACTCAACAAACTCAATGGCATTGTCGGTGGGCTCACCCTCGCCATAAGTGGCCACAATGAAAAACACCAACACGTCGGGGCTAATGTCGCCAAGATTGTCCCAGTCGTAATCGGCAAAGTCCGCAACCATGGTGCGCAACCCAAACCTAGCGCTCAATTCTCGAGACATCTTGTGGGCATAGTCCTCGGCGGTACCGGTCTGCGAACCAAACAACAACAACGCGTTTTTGTTGTTCTTTTTGAGCGTCTCCAAAATGTTGCGTGATGCGCCTTGGCCGCTGTCAGAGGGCAAGAACCCCGTGTTGGCAGGTTGTGAAAGAAACTGGTTCTTGGCAAAGTAGCCCAAGAGGGCCACGGCAAGCACTGCGATGACGTACAAGTCTAATCTGTCCAAAGCCATGCTGCTGTTGATATTGTTGTTGTGGGTGGGTGGTTGGTTGGTTGGATGTGGCTGCTTGATTAGCTGTCGTTTTCCGTCGAGAAAAAGATGTGCGAACAACGGGAAATTTCACTCTTTAATAAATAAAAAAAAAAAAGAAAAAGGACAAGGAGCAAGTGCAAGTGGTTGGAAACGAATCAGGGGGAAAGCCAAATCAGGTGCGGCAAAGCAGAAGTAAGCAAGGCAAAGTATAATTCAGGTAACAAAGAAACAAGCACGTAAGATCAAGCTTGGGTCAAGTATAGAAAAAGGAACAAAAAGGGGGGGGAGAGAGAACAAGATGTTAGGGCCGGTCCAAGGTATTTATTATATACTGTCGCTCTATTCCCAACAATGCTGCCATAGTTACAATTAGCCCCTACTAGCCTGCACCTGTCTCTACAATTACCAGTACACCGTTGCAGTCACGGGATCACAGTATACCACACAGTATCATAGTCACATGTATAGTGTTGGCAAAAGGGTCTACTAGACCAAGCCATGACAACAGGACAACAAAACAGGTTTATTCCCCCAAATAGGCATGTGCAAATTCATCGTACCCTCACAACCGTTTATAGGGGGGGGGGAGAATCAGCTGGTGGGGAGTGTGGAATCAGCTGGTGGGGAGGTGGCACCACCTGTTGAAATATCTCATGCATTTCCCCCAATCGGCTTTTGTGAAGGGGAAAAAAGCACAAAACAAAATTGGGGCGAGTTTGAGGCGGAGAGATACTACACTACACTACACTACACAACACACCAAAAAAGAGTCCATTCATGTGCATTTTTTTATTAGCGTCTCTCTTCCTTGCACATGATATATACATCACTCCTCTGGCGGGGGGCCCAGTCCTGGGGTATCGTTTGGCGTTGTGTTGGCGGTCGACTCGTCCGGGCCGGGCGTGTTGTTTTCCGTCACATCCACCGCCAACGCCACGCCATACGCCCGCTCAATCGTAACCGTTGTTCTCTCCGCCACCGACGCGTCAAAACGGTTGCCGTATATTGCCTTGACATACTCAAACATGCTCTGCGGCGTAAACTCCACCAACGCCCGCGGGCCCAACGAGTAGTCCGCCACGTTTTCCGAAGCAACCCTGCCCTTGATCACGTCTCGCGCCAAGTAGTACCTCTTTACCAAGTCATTCACCAACTCGGGGGTGTTCATGTTGATGTTGCCGTTCTTGGCCTGGAGACTCTCGGATAAACCAAACTTTTTGAGTTTTCTCATGAGATGGCTCTCCTCAATACGGTTCTCCGACAAGACCACGATGGATAGTATGAGCAAAACAATCCCTGTCTTGACCAACTCGTGGTTGGACTGGGGTAGCTTGGTCTTGGTGTGTGAGGGCAAAAAGTACTTGTCATTGTCACGGTCATTGTCACGGTCATGGTCATTGTCGTTGCCATTGCCATTCCTGGGGCCCTTTAACGCAGTCAGCCACAAGTCGCCAAGCACGGCTCTTCCCTCGGCCAGCAAGCTGTTGACCACCACGTAGGGCACTTTCCCCTGTACGCCCGTACTTCTGCGCCCACCCTTGTTCTTCTTGCCCAGGTCATCGCGCTTCGCCACATGCGCTTCTGCAAGGGTTAGGCCATACACTTCCTCCAACGTCTGTGTCGCCAAGCTCACCACCGTATGTGTGGCCATCTTCTTGTTGGGGATAAACTCGCCCACCTTTTCTTTTCTGATTAGCTGTCCCCTGAGCTCTCTGCTGAGGATTAGTCGAACAACCAGGTTGACGCTGTCTTGCAAATCGGCATCGGCAGTGACTCTGGATGGGCCGGGGGTGTGAGCAGTCTCTTCTTCCGGAAAGTATACCTCCTCATCCTCATCGACATCGATGGCTTCGATTCGTCTCTTTGGCATTGTTGTGTGGGTGGGCTGGATGGTTGTCTCTGGTCTGGTTGGTACAGATTTTGTTTTCTGAAAGACGCGACGCACTTGTTGAGGAAAACATAAAGCAGAGCTTGCACTAGCCGCAATTGGTTTGTTCACTGGCCACATGCATGGATCTGGCTGTCTCTCTCCTCCAGCCCCCCTCCCTCCCATGTTTTGGTTCCACTTGCTTGTGGGGTATCCACCAACCGTGGCGGCAAGGGTGACCACCACTTTTTTGGGTATCTTCCCACCGTCCCCTTTCCCCCCCATACCCCTCCCCTCATTTCGCAGTCGCATACAAAAAAAAAAAAGTCCGATTCCTACATCTTCTGTCTTGTGCTGTTTGTTGCCTATCCGGTTTCGTTCAGCGGTACCGCCAAGCTGGACCTCAATGGAAGATAGATTCAAGGAGCTTTCTCTGCCTCATCATCCTCATACCCATCCGCATCCGCAGCCCCAACCGCAACCGCAACCGCAACCCCAGCTTCTCCCACCGCCGCACTTGAGTCCACCGCAGCAGCAGCAACTGCCGATAGCTTACCCGCTCACCCACAATGCCAGCAATATAGCCAACACCAACAACAACCAGGTCTACTTTGCTACCCCCTATATTAGCACCTATGCTGCCGCCCCGAGACGGGCATTGTTACCCGACACCAATGGGTACCGCATACTTGAGGTGACCAACTCACCGCCGCCGCCACCACAACAACAGCAGCAACAGCAGCAGCAGCAGCAGCAGCAACAACCACAACCGCAAATGCACTTGATTCAAATACCACCGAGCTACACACAAAAGAGAAACCCCCACAACGTATGCTCCCCATCCGACCCAGCGGGCGAAGCTGGCGCCAATGCAGACATTTTCAATGTGTTGAATCCTCGCAAGGCGCCCAACATGTCCTATACCGAAAAGATTGCCAGCTGGATGGCAACCATTCCCCAAACAAGCAACGCCGAGAACGTGATCAATGTCGATTGCTACCCGGGCGTCATATCCAACTCAGTCACACCCAGCAATTCCGATCATGAGATTGACCTTGCTGATGTGGAGGATATACTAGAGTTGCAAGCACAAAAGGTGACCCGCTATGTGACCCGGCTATACATCCGAGAGAACGAGTTGAACAATGACTGCGACGAGGATGACGACGACGGCGAGGAAGAAGAGGAAGAAGATTATGCCGATGATAGCTTTCACATTATGTTGCATCCTAACTATACGACCTAGAATAGCCAACTTACAACCATAGATCCAACTCCTCGACTTTGATGTTCTCCTCTTTCTCTTCTTCCTCCCCCAGCCCCTCTTCTCCCCCAACCTTATCCAATCGAGGGTAGTATGGCACGAGCGCATCGCTGCATTGTATGTAGGCGCTATTGTACACCTTCCAGTACGCTGCACGCACTTTCCTGGCCGGGTGAAACAACCCCGCCCAGACATAGTTGGCAAACGCGCCATTGCCCAACGTTATTCTCAACGCATCGATGCTCTCCAATATCCGGGCAATCACATGCGGCGACGTCTCATAAATGTTGGGCAACACCAAGTTGAGGTAGTGCACAAACACGTCGTGGTAATCGCAGTTGGTGAGCCCAAAACAGTTCAACGCCATGTGCGACACAACGGTGGCTGCCGTTTGCCGGTGCACCAAGTCACGATCCGTCAATGCATCCTCCAACAACGGGGTGATTGCAAACAAGTAATCTCTTGTCATGGTGCCGCCAATGTACTCAAACAAAAAACTCAACGCCTTCAACACACCATTCTGCACATTCTTCTCGGGGATGCGGTACTCGTTCATGATGGCCGGAAGCACCGTGAACGGCTTGCACGTCTCGGCAACAATCCCCATTGCCACGGCGGTACAGACTCGCAACTGACGCTCTTGCACCCGCAAGTTGTTGAGCAACATGACAATGACATCCTGCGGGCCAATGGTTTTGGCAATGTACCCAAACGTGTTGTTGGCAGCAACCCGGATCCGTTTCCGGGTGGACTTCAACAGCTCGAGCAAGTCGAAACATATACGCATCCACTCCTTGGCGTTGATCGTCTCGGGGTTCTTGGTGGCAATCAACCCAATCAACTTGATGCACGCCTCCTGCACCTTTTCGTGCCGGTTCTTCAAAATCGGCGTTAGCGTGGGCAAGATCTGGTTGACCGAGGGGTTGGCCATGGTGTACAAGGTGCCTCTGTCGACCGAGTCGACGCACGCAAACAACGCATTGATGATTGAGCCCAACACTTCGGGGTACACCTCGCCCAAGGATTCGTACAAGATCAAAATCAACTTGGTCAACAACCCGTCGTCGTGCTCGGCGCACTGCTTGATCACGGGCGCCAATATCGCAACAAGGTCCGACGATTGTTGTCTTATTTCCGGAAGCTTGTTCTTCAACCGGTACAACACCGTGCTGATGATCGAGTCCAAATGGGGCTTTAATCTCACATTCAACGCCTTTGCCAACGCTTCAAACGCCTGCAAGTACACCCGGTGCTGGATCGTTTGTTGCTGGAACGCGTAAAGCACCCCGTCTACCAAGGTCCGGTCCAACTGGGAGTCCATGCCAATCAACTCGTCTGGACTGTTGCTGATGAGTTTGTTGACGGCGTCGATTGCGAGTCTCCGCAACTGCTCATTGTCGTCCTTGGTGTAAATGACAATGCGCTCCAAAATGTCCAAAAAGTCAAACTTGGTTGCCAAATGGTTGGTCGCGTCCACCACCAACCGCGTTACTTGGGCATTGTCCGAAGCAGTTCGCCTGTTCCAAAAAGAGCTGAAAAAGGGGCTCACAATCTTTAGGTTGTAGTTTTCCGCAAGCCGGCGCGAGAGCGGCAATGCAAGGATAGTTTTCAACACCGTCTTTCTCATATTCTCGTCCGGCGACGAAAACTCCCTCGTGATCAATAGCGCCACTTCTCGCGTGTAGTAGTCGGTATACTCCTGGTAATCGGGGTTGTGGGCCATCAACGGGATCATCGACCCAAGACACTTTAAAAAGCTCGCCAACCCCTTCCCCCTGTGCTTGCGGATCCCAAACCACACCACCTCCAAAACTTGCTCAAACGACTCGATACCGTAGGGCGCCACGCTGTCGGAAAGCTGCGACAATGTCAGGGCAGCCATGGTGCGCACTTGGAGCGACTCGTCGGTGATTGCTGGCTTTAGAATCTCCACGAGCTGCGTGAGGTATGGCGAAAGTGTGGCTCCGTTGCTGCTCCCAAGAATCACGCAAAGCTGCTGGATGATCTTGATCCCGGTGTGTCTTGCCGTCCAGTTTTTCTTTGACTTGACCACGGCCCGCAAAAACGGCAAAAAGGTTTTTAATCCAAGGGTGTTGGCGGCAATTGCAAACACCCGCGCGGTCAAGTTTCGCACATACTCGTCGACATGGTCGAGGTCGGGCCGCAAGGTCGAAATGATGTTGGCTAAACCGGCGGCCCGGGTCAAGCTCGACACAATCTCCCTTGTCTCTAGCCTGATTGTCTGGTCCTCGTCAATCAAAAAGGGGGAAATCACCTGCAACACCTTTTGGGTGTACGGCCGGATCTGGTCGTTGAGCTGCAACAATATTCTTCCCACCATCTTCACAAGCAAGTGCCTCTCTTGGTCTCCCAACAGGGGCTCTAGCAAAATGGGCAAGATTTGGTTCAACAACACTTTGGGACCGAGGCTGGACGCTTGGTCGGTCAATTGCCGCATGGCCCGTTTACGAACAATTTGCGACCCATTCTTGACTTTGAGAACAAGCTTCATCGCCCTAACCTCCTTCTTCTCGTCTTCGTTCATGGTTTCTTCTCGCGCATTCACCAACTTGCCAAAGTACTTCATGTCCTCCTCCTTAAAGTACTCGAGCCCCTGTATGTTTGGAGCGTCCGAGGTTGCTGATATGCTAACGGTTTCGTTTGTGGGCGGGAAGTAGTACTCGTTGGTGGGTGGTGCTGCTGCTCCCGCTGCCGCTGCGACAATGTCCGGGGCTAGTTGGTCGTCGTTCTGCTTAAAGTTGGGAGGAGGCCGCACTTTGACGTACTCTGCTGGTAGTAGCTTGTCCAATATCTCGTCGGTCAAGGGGATGCCGTGCACTACTGGCACTCTCCCGCTCTTTAACTTTTCAACAACACCGTCCTGCAGGGGTACAATTGCTTTGCTTCCTTTGCTTTGTTCCTTTGCGTACTCCTCAGGAGTCACGTCCCACCTCTTTTTCCTCTTTCGGGAAACAGGGGCGGTCGGGGTGGGCTCTATTAGCCCCGGAGACACTCTAGCCTCGGTGGCCCCAGCGGACTCTCCCCTCTCCTTCACCAATGCATTCACTCTAAACTCTTCTCTCTCAAGATTCCTCTCTTCCATAATCTGCTTGTACGACTTTTCGTTGTCCAAATTAAGATCGATGTTTTGTTGGTACCTCCGCTGCTTGTACTCGTTCTTGGTGATATTTTGCTGGAGTGTTTCGCTGGCTATCGACACATCCTGCTGAAACTCTTTTTGTATCTCCTTGTTGAGCTCTGTGGGTATAGAGTAGTTGCCCACAAGAGTCCTCTTTTTTCCCGATGGCATGGCTGGGCTTGTGTTGGTGGTGGTGGTGGTGGTGGTGGTTCTGTGTGGTGGTGGTGGTGGTGGTTCTGTGTGGTGGTGAAAGTTTTATTGTTTGTTTTTCTGTTGGCGATAGTCATCTCTTCTCTTTAACCCCCTCCACCATCGCCATGTCCACCCAGCAAAACGGACCCGTGCTACTCACGAGATTGCTATCGTTGAAGGAGAACTCGTCGTTTCACCTTATACTAGATTCCCTCTTGCAGTCGTCGTACCATCTTTTGCAAGAGTATATTTATAAATGTGACAGCACCAACACCAACACCAACACCACCAGCAACACCAGGAGCTCCACCAGCAGCAGCAGTACTCCCGTCATTTACTTATCCTACGAGACATTAAACAAGCCCGACTACGCAGCGAAATTCATAGACTGCACAACCGCTCTGCCGCTTGAGATTGCGCAACGGGTAAAGTCGGTCCAGGAAAAGTCCTTGGTGATTATAGATTCGTTAAACTACATTGCCAACGAAGATATTGCCCTGTTTGTGTCCTCCTTGGTTAGCCCCAACACCACGGTGGTGGGGGTCTTCCACACCAACTGCCCACAGTCTGAACAAAAGTACCCAAACTATCCGTCATCGGTTACGTTGTTGACATACATTGCCAGCACCATCTTTGAATTGGAGCCCTTTTTACCAGATCTGGCCAGGAGGGAAGAGGTGGAGAGCAAGATCCACAAGTTGGCACTCCCGGTTCACACCAACCTAAACAGTCCATTGTTCAAGGCCATTGTCACCAACAAGAGAAAGTCGGGGCGGTCGCTCGTGTACAAATTCAGGATGGACTGCCGCTTGCACCAGTACGAGACGTTGAGAGAAACAACCGAGACCGTTACCGAGGAAGACGAGGCGTTGTTGAAGGGGTTGACCACGTTCAACTTGACAACCAGCGACAAGCAAAAACTCGCGCGAGAAAAGGTGGAGCTACCATACATGCAAGCGCAAGAGACGTTGGGCTCGGCCGGTGGTGCAATTGTCTACGAGTTTGAAAAGGATGACGATTATGACGAGGAAGATCCGTACGAGGACCCATTTTAGTAATCACATATTTTATACATCCCCTCCCTTGCTAACCCCTTCTCTTCTATATATATATGGACAACTATATACGGACAACTCCCCTCAAATATTCGACTTTTGACCTCACCACGCGTCTGAGTTGCGCAATCTTGCTTGCTTGGGCAACCTTTTCAAACTCCTCCTCAGTCACAACCTTTTTGGTCAACAAGTTGAAAACAACGCCAAATGCGAGCGACAATACCGTGCACGTCAAGATAATCACATTGTACGGCATCGAAAAGTCTGGCGTGGGGAGGGTTAGCAACAAGCTGGTGGTTCGAAACTGGTACGTTTGCTTATTGCTGTCGCTCTCGTCCAACACCACAATCACCGCCGGCTCAACGTCAAACCCGTGGTTGGCGTCAGGGGGGTATTCGTGGTACAACAACAACGACTTGTCAAAGTCGTAGGTCATGGCCAACGACAGGTTAGCGGGAACGGTGATTACCAACTCCATATGCGCCGGTCTAGTTCTGTCGACCGCGGGTCTATAGTACCTGCTTTGAATGTACTTGGCGTCGTCCGCAACAAGCAGAGTCTCGGATCCACTCGTCAATTGTAGTTTCAAGGTGTGGAGATAAACCCTCATGAACCAGGGGGTCGACTCAAAGTAGACGAGCTTGACTTCCTTGTTGGTGGGGTTGGTGAAGGATACACGCAACCCGCCCTTGTCCAACGAGTACCCGGTAAGGGAACGAGACGCGTACAAGGGCGGTGGAGCAATTGGCAACACGTTTGAGCTGTTGTCAGTGGCAAACCTCAAGTTGTACTCTGCTTGCTCGGTGACGTACACGGCAGCAACATCGTCAGGTGTTGTAGTGAGCGACCGCGAAATAATCGAATCTTCTGTTTCCCGAAAGAAGGTCACGTTCCAGTAATTCTGGGGGTACTCCACGGTGATTTTCGAGATCTGGGAGTCGCCTTCCAACGCCGGCCCCAAAATGTGCCTGCCATAAACAGTTTCCAACGTCCACTCCATTTCGGTGGGTTCCCCTAGCGGGAAACACTGCCAGGCGTTGTAGCCCTTGGACATGTCGCACCTCAACTTGTCACCTGGTGTTGGTTTCGGAATGCCGCCCTCTTCCCTTTTGCGAATAGACCTTGTAATGTCGACAACCTGGTTGACCGTTTGGTGCAACTTCAATACACACGAGGGGTCGGTTCCTTCAACTTCTTGGGCACATTCGGTGGTCACGTCAACCGACATCCCGTGCCACAAAGAGTCAAACACCTTGTGGCCGTCGAGCAACGTCGAGATGCCGGCTTTGCCTCTGGGGGGGATCAACTTCAAAAACGGAGTCAAGTTCTCGGTACACACCGGCTCGCTGGGCAATGCCGCTCTCAAGAGGTACAAGTTGTTTCCCTCTTCGGGTGCATACCTGGCGCCAGCGGCGTGTGACGCGGCAAACTTGGGGTACGTGGTGATGTCGTCGTCGATAAAGTTCAACGACGCGCAAAAGAACCCCGACAATATCTTGGTCAACTTGGACCAGCTGCGCTTGGCCGCTTCAACATTGGGTGCCTCGATGACGGCAACCACCTCCACGCCAGTGCCGCCGCTGAACGCGCCATCGTGCGGCAAACGGCCCCACGAATGAGCATCCCACCATCCTTGCGTGAACCGCAAGCTCAACTCCCTGGTGTTTGTGGACTCTATGATCGGGCCCAACGTTTTGGGGAAATGGGTGTAGTGGGCCTGTGTCGTGGCCGCTGACGACGCATTGTGGTACGAAAGGGCAAATGGGAGCGACGTCACCTGAAAGTCAAAGGCTGTGAGCAATCGGTTTCGGGGCAATGGCCTGAAATTGAGGCTCTCCTGGTACTTGTCGCTAGCAAAAGCAGTGGCTAGAAGGTAGCACGCTATTAGCGGTGTGTAGACGTCGACTATCATTACAAAAGACCTCTGGCGTCTGCCTCTTGTTGTTGGCAAAGATGCTGACGTATTGCTGAATATTTTTTTTTTCCCTAGCTGCGCTAAGCAAACAAACAGAAAAACAAACAGAAAAACAAACAGAAAAACAAACACGAGCAACACCACAAAAAAAAAACACAACTTGTTTGTTTACATCTTGTGATCCACCATCGATGCCACCCTCTGTCGATGCCTCCGTGTTGGAGCAACAGAAGGAAAACATACAACCATTGTCAGGCGGACGATCTGCCACAAAGCTCAGCACCGCGTTGAGAAGCCTGTCAGCAACATCACCGTCACACAAAACACAGCTCCAAATTGAGCGAGACCGTTTTGAAGCCCAGCTCTTGCAAGCAGAGGAGTTGGACGACCCGCTACAGGTGTATGTGGAATACATCGATTGGGTACACACGCATTACCCCCAAGGCGCAAGCACGAGCAGCGGGCTAGTGACGCTTCTTGAACGGTGCACGTCTTGTTTCCGAGACGTTCCTCATTACAAAAACGACCCGCGGTACCTCAAAATATGGTTGGAGTACGTCAACTACTCGGACTCGCCAAGAGACATATTCGTGTACCTAGCCAAGAAAGAGGTGGGCAACCAACTAGCGTTGTACTATGAGGAATTTGCCAATTTTCTCGAGTTGAATGGGAAAGTGACCGACGCAAACCAGATCTACGAACTTGGGTTGCAATTCCAAGCATTCCCCATAACAAGACTACAGCGGTCGTATGAGGACTTTAAAGCGAGAATGGAGGGCAGCCGGGGCATTGCTTCTGTTGGCGTTGCCGCAGGCGACGTTGTGAGGGAGGCGTTGGCGCTCAAAAGAGGAGCCAGAACTGACGGCGGCGAGGACCAGCCGCTGCGAAAGAAGTCAAAGTTGGACATTTTCAAAGACAATGACAACGATCAGAATCAAAGCGTTCTTTATTCAATATTTGGGAGCGGTATTGATGGTGAAGGTCAAGACCTACAGTTTGGATCGGCCAAACAAAGGGTAAAAGAGAATGTCGTATCGTCCAGGCAATGGGCAGGCGAAGTGTTGAGACAGAAAACGCCGTTGCCAGCGCCAGCAGGGTCGGCAAAGATTGCCGTGTTTAGGGACGAGGACGCAATCGTGCCTGAAGTACAGACCAGGCAAGAAGTCCACGTTGACGACAAGAACCGGGTATACACGTTGATAGAAACCACTGGCAAGAGGCCCGAGAGGGTGTGTATCAACATGGACTTGGTGTACCCCGATGCATCGACCGAATACTCCTTGCCGGAGATGCTAGCGATGTCACGGAAAAGAGCCGATGAGCTCAACAAGACTTTGACAATGCCCTTGAATGACGATACAACCGCCAGCCTAAAAGTAAAAGAGCCAACAGTGACAATGTACACCAAAATGGCGGGGCATGAAGTGGCCAGCATGTTCAACTCAGTGGCGCGTAATTATGACTTTGAAAATGAAGACCACGACGACGGAAATGGAGACGGAGACGGGGACGGGGACGATACGATGGCTCCGGCAAACTACGATGGGTTTGTGACTGAAACGATTGAGGTCCACCCTGCTGCAGTGGAGCCTCTTGTGACCGAGTTGGAGCCACAACTTACCCCACGCACAAACCTAGACGTCCATTTGAGCTCTCCGTTTGTTGAACAACCACAATATGCCGGCCATGTGGACCCCTTTGACGACCAATTGAAGGAACGGTTTCTTGACAACTTGTCGGTTCCGATGCAAGCCTACCCGGGCTACTACGACAAGTCTGGTGTGGTTGTCAATAGGATATCCAAGTTCAAGGACATTACCAACAAGAACAAAGCCGTCAACCGCGCGTCGCTGCTGGCCATCATCGACTACTGCGGCGACGAGCTCTACTCGCTCATCCACGAGTTGGGGCAGGGCGGATACGGCTTTGTTTACTTGATTGAAACCGGCTCGAGCGGCGCTTTGAAGGCGTTAAAGATTGAGTCTCCCGCTTCGAGGTGGGAGTTTTACATTTTGCACCAGATCCATCGACGGCTTTTTGGGATCGCCGATAGCTCGCGGTTTATCCGGGCAGACGCGTTGTACTACTTTAAGGATGAGAGCTTTTTGATCCTAGATTACTGCAGCCAGAGCACCTTGTTGGATGTCGTCAACAACTACAAGTCGCGCGGCGCCACGCCGGAAGAGTGCCTTTGCGTATACTTTACGATTGAATTGTTGTCGGCGTTGGAAATCTTGCACGGCGCCGGCATTCTCCACGGAGACCTCAAGGCCGATAACTGCATGGTTCGATTCGAGCCCCTTGATGACTCGCAATGGAGCGAGCAGTACACGCGCACGGGTGACAAAGGCTGGTCGAGCAAAAGTGTCACCCTCATTGACTTTGGCCGTGCCGTCGACTTGCAGTTGTTCCCTGAGGGTACGCGTTTTGTGAGCTACTTGAAAGCAGACGAGCAAGATTGTCCGCAGATGAATGAGGGCAAGTCTTGGGTATACGAGGCCGACTACTACGGATTGGCCAGCATTGTGCATACGTTGTTGTTTGGACACTATATAAGCATCAAGAAGGAGAACACACGGGGTGGCGAAAAGATCAAACTTGAAGCGTCTTTCAAGAGGTATTGGCAGCTGGAAATGTGGACGGAGTTGTTTGACCTTCTTTTGAACCCGTACGGCGAGAATGAGGCCATTAATACGGCCCCGAAAGTGGAGGAGTTGAGGCGGATACGGGGCAAGTTTGAAGACTGGCTCGAGAGCCATTCGCGGATGAAGTACCTCAAGGGTATAATACGAGGACTCGAAATGGAGCTCAATTCGATAAACAAGTCTCGCGTCGGGTAAACGTGTAGAATATAGAGTGTAACAGGACATTTGTAAATGACTATTCTATTTACCTTTTTTTTGGTTTCTTCCTTCCTTCCTTCCTTCCTTTCTTTCTTTCTTTTTTCACCTCTCGCCCTGGCTCTGTCTACGTAAATTGTCCAATCTCTCCTCAATGATGGCATTGACATCCTCATCGTCCGAGTCCGAGCCCCCTGATCCTTTAAACAATCTCCATGCGCGCTTCTTCTTGATCCTGACTCGTTTCCCACTAGGAAGCACCTCATACCCGTCTTGGGCAAGCTGTTTGTGAGGAGCAAAGTCGCTGGCGTAGATGTTGATTCCTTCGCCGCTTGGAGACAACTCGTGCGACGTGGGGTTGGTACCGGCCCTCTTTCTGCTCAAAGCCGATTGTTGCTCAGGGTTACCCACATCGGCAATCTCCTTTTCAAGCTTCCAAAAAATGTCGCTCCTCAACCCAATTCTGCCGAGCAATTTCTTGACCAAGGTTTTGGTGGTTGATGGGTCCCGGGCAAACGTCCAGCTCTGGTACAACTCCTTGTACGCTGCGTGTTCAAAGAACCTCCGCAACTCAAGATCTTGTTCATACACCCGGAAAATGTCGTCGTCGCTGGGCTTGAACATAAACTTGAAAACCTTGATGAGAATGTCAAACAACAACGGCACTGTAATGAGCAAAAGCAACGCCGCCCACCAACTTTGGTCCTGGCCCCACGTCAACAACCCGTACGCGACAAAAAAGATGGTAGAGTCCTTGCTTCGGTACAACATCATGATCAACACATTCCACAACGCAAACCCGCCCACCGATATGATAAACGACGCCCAAGCGAGCCATTGCCGGTTCTGCATCTCAACCAAGGTGCACTTGGTATTGATAACAACGACCAACACTGCAAACACCAAGGACCCCAACGCAAATGTGGTGTTGTCCCTCAAGGCAGTAAACCCCCACGTATAATAAGCCATAAACGAGATCCCCACGCTTTGAAACGTCGCCAACACCATCCACGAGACAAAAATCTTCAAGTTGAATGCCTGGTACAACCTGCCCTTGGCATAGAGCTCGGGTACCGCGAGCAACGTCGCCGGCTTCAAGTCCTTGTCAAACATACCGATACAAATCACCGGCAACGACGTGAACAACGTGTTGAACATCGATAGCGACCAGCTCTCGTACATGGACGACCCGGAAAACAACGTGTTTCTTTGGTACACGCACTGCGTCAAGTAGAACAACAACTCCTTGTAGAAAGTGCACAACACAAATTTGGACGTCCGAACATAGTTGTAGCGGCCATTGACGAGGAGCAACTTGAGCAAGAATCTAAACTGGGCAATAGCATAGTCGGCCGACCGCGCGGCTTGCAACCCCTCCTTTCCCGTGATGCCCACGCCAATGTCGGCGCTTTGGATCATGGCAATGTCATTGGCACCATCTCCAATCGCCAACGTAACCGCTTCCTTTCTCATCTCGCGTATCCGGCTGACCATGCTGGCCTTTTGTGACGGTGACGCGCGACAGCAAATGGTCGAGTCTACCATGACGCACAACTCAAGAAACAAGGTGAGCAACGGTGGATCCTGCTCCACCTCACCAAGCGTGCCACCATCAATGACCAACACGCTGTGGGCAACCCTCCCAGACGTGATTTCTTGCGACGCTGACGTGATTCGGTCCATCAACACGTCCTTCCCCTCGTCATTCGTGAGCACAACTACCGTGGAGTAATCCTTGATAAGGCGGCAAGAATACCCAATGTTTATTGCCGTCTCCCTCTTGTCACCAGTGAGCATCCACAACTTGATACCGGCTCTTCGAAGCTTATCGATTGCTTCGCTGACGCCGTCTTGTAGCTTATCTTCAATGGCAGTGGCGCCAAGCAACTCGAGATTGGCCTCAATTTGGCCGCCCACCTGTTCAACGAGCTCGGCCCTATCGGTCAACGAGGTCTTGGCGGCACTGTACTCCTCGCTCCAAGCGTTGTATTCATTCTTGTCCAACCATTTGAATGAGTAGAGCAATGTTCTGAGACCTTCGGTGGAAAACTCTTCAATGTGCTCCAAGGTTTTCTCAATCAAGAATTCGTCATTGACCAATAACTTGTCGTTGGGAATGGTCTGTGTGAGTGGTGGTGAAGGCGAAGGGGAAGGGCCGTTGTTGCTATTGCTATCACGGTTGCCGTGGCTGTGGCTGTGGCTGTGGCCGTGACCGTGACCATGGCCGTTAACTTCACTGCTGCCCTCAGCCCCTTCCGTTTCGATGCTATACTTTTTCGTTTGCTGCAAGTGGAGAGACTTTCTCGCCTTTGTGGCAATCTCGGCAATCTCTTCATCTTCGGTGCCCATCAAAGCATTGTCAATAGTATTCATCATCGCTGAAGCACCATTGCCCAAGCTCAAACTTTGTCGGAACGATATGCCGGATTTTCTGGATTCCAAATCGTGCGAAAAGCGTGATTGCAAAATGACATCCGCCTCCTGCGTCTTTCTCTCGGCCGACTGCAACGAAATCTCTTTTGCCTTGTCCTGCGCGAGCCTCGAGTTTTTCAACTTTTCCAAAATGACATTATCGGCGCCTTTACAGATCAAGCAGATTCTGTTGTCGGGGAACTTCACCACAATGGACATTCTCTTTCTCGCCGACGAAAACTCAACCACGTCCAATACTTGGTACTCCTCCAACTTGGCTTCATTGTCAAACCCGTCCGGGTATGTCTTTAGCACCAATTTGTTGTTTTGTCGATCAAACACAACAAAACCGAGGTCTCTAGCTGCCTGTACCAATGCCAATTCATCGGGCGAAGCAGCTTGGTACGTAATCGAGGCGTCGTCCACCACCTCTCCTATCGTCAAGTCGGAACCGCCAACAACACTTTGCAGGGTCTCGCCATTGGTCTTTTTTGGCAAACACGTGTTGCACAAAGCCACCGAGAGCAAAAAGAACTTTGCCTTTTTGGCAAATAGCGTTTGTGGGTGCCGCTGGATGTGTCTCAATAGCTGTAAAGAGGTTGTGAACAGGTCTTGTGCCTTATGTGGCTGGGCAGTGGAGGTCCATGTCAGGTTAGTTCTGACCGGTTTGATGTCCATGCTCTCACGAGCAATTGACGTTGTGCTTGCCCGAGGCGCATACCCAGAAGACCCTGTCCCTGTCCCGGATCCTGATCCTGTCCCTGTCCCTGATCCTAACCCTGATCCCAAACCTGTGTCCCCGCCACTGTTCCCCACGGTGGCAGACAGGTACGACATTTGCCCAGCCACAAGTGGCACTGTCGCTTGTACGTTGGGGGATTCCCGCTCGCTCAACACAATATCCAAGTCATGTAGCCAGCTGACGCCACAAACGCTAAACTTGCGGAAAATCATCTTGTTGTCGGTCAACGTGCCGGTTTTGTCGCTAAACACGTACGACACCTGGCCCAACTCCTCCAATATGGTGGCTGTTTTGGCATCGGCGGGGGTGTTTGTCTCCTTGTGGTACATGTCAATGTCAAACTGGAGAAAGCACAACTGCATCACCTTGATGATCTCCATGGTCACGTAAAGCGACAACGGGATGAGCGTGTTGTACATGATGATAAACCCCATCAAGGTGGCGGCGACACCCGCATCCTGCTGGCGCAAGTACCACGCCTTCACCTTGTACTTGTCAAACAAGATCCGCTGGCCCATGGTGGATAGCGCCGACAACAAAATAACGACACACACCATGAACAAAACAATGTAGTTGATATTCTTTTGCAACTTGGGCGCCTTGGTTCTTGGGTTCTTGATATTGTTCATTCTAATCTTTGTCTCCTCGCCGGTGAATATCACGAGCCCCAATACCGACTTTGTGTTTCTCAAAGCGCTGCCCCGGTAAACCACATTGTCTGGTCCTAGCGGGTACTGCTCGGCATCGCAGCCGGTGCCATCAACCGTGAACGACCCTTCAAAGTTGTAGAGGTCAAGGTTGGGATCCTCGGTGGTGACCAACAGGCGCAAGTTCTTTAATCCCGTGACCGTGGATGCCCGCTTCCCAATCTCGGGGTGCGGAAACTTGGGCTTCAAATTGGTCTCGCCGTCGAGTGCCATTGTTTCCACGTACGCGGCATGGCTCCCGCCCTCGCTGGTGGCAAGCAATACCATGTCGGCAGGAAACCACTCGTTCTCATTGACCTTGACAATGTCGCCCACCCTGACGTGCTTCCATTTCGTGGGGTACTCTTTGAGGTTGTACTGCCTCATCATTTCCTGGTTGGTGTACAGCATGTCGTGGCAGCCGCTATCTTCTGGATCCGAGAGCGACAACGACAACGACGACGACGATGCGTTGTTGCTGTTGTTGTGTAGCCGGCTGTTCGTCACCGGTAGCGTCTCGGTCATAATCGTTGCAATCGAGTGGGCGTCAAACGAGCCAAGATCCTCGTCCTCCCTCACAACAGTCGTCCTCTTGCTATTCTCCTCCTTGTCGTGCCCGTGTCTCTTCCAGTCGTCAAACCCTTCACGCGCAATGGAGATGGACATAAACACACAGAGCGGGATGATGGTGGTGTAGTGGCCCGTAGTGGACCAGCCGGGGATCATTTGCATAATGGCGACAATCATAAAGTAGCAATTGGCGACTTTGGAAAACTGGGCCTTTAACTGTTTGGGAAGGAACGAATAAATGGTATACTTTGACGACGTGACGACATTGTTGCAATACGGCCGGTTCGACCGCTCGTCGATAAAACTCTTGGTCTTTGTATCGTAGTACTGGTCCTGGTAAAACGAGTTGACCGCTTTGGGGTTCACGGCAACGGGGATGATTCTTCCTGCTTCTGTGGGGGGTAGAGTCTTGATGCCAAGGAGTTTGTTTCTAATGTCAATAAGCGTCTGGTACGCCTTATTGTGGCTGCCGTACCGTTTCCAAGCGGACCGCTCCCGCTTCGACATGAATGTTGTGGCGCTGGAGTCGCTCCTCTGCGTCTCCACGGTGAGGTGGGTGGTTGATTTGCCCAAGTTTGCATTCATGACGCCATACGACTCGTATAGTTGGCTCGAAGTAGCCGGCTCGGACGCCTCCTCGATGAAAATCTCGGGGACATTCTTGTCGGCGCCGGATATCTCCTGTAGCTCTATCTGGCTCGACGCCAACAACGGCGGCAGCAGCAGCAGTAGTAGCACAGGCTCGGGCTCGGACGGTTCGTTCGCAACTAGCCCTGGTAATGGTGGTGGTGGTTGCTGCTGCTGCTGGTTTAGAGTCTTGTTAAATAGCTGCGACCGTAACGATAGCCCTCGTTTTCGTCGAGTTTGGGGCGTGCTTGCCGCCGGTAGTTGTAGTTTGCTCGATTCATTGACTGGTTGATCCATAGTTGATTTAGGGAAGGGGCCAGGCCAGGTACATAAGCCGGTAGATCTAGAACAAAGGAGCGGTAACGTATGTTCCTGTATGTCTATGCGCGTGCAGCCTCTGTTGGGGTAGTAGTTATTGCAGGCCCTTGCTGGCAAACGCTGGTGGTGGTTAGGTGACTTTGTTGAATCTGGAGATTGCAAGAAAAAAAAAAAAAAATTATTCTCTCTTGTCTTGCCCCTCTCCCCCTGCCCCTGCCTGATTAATCAACACCGACTCCGAAGAGACTTGGGAGGATATATGGCGGTGCGGGGAGGGGGAGGGCGGGGCAGATTACGCTGGTACTAGACTACGTTGTTATGATGCAGAAACCACACCGCCTGTTTACGTAAATTGATAGATACCATATGTGTGAACTGTGTAATGCTTCTTTCTTCTCTGCCAAGCCACCCGATTGTGTCGCGGTTGGCTTGGCCCGCCGCGTATCTGCGGGAGTATGCCCCTTGCCACATTGGTACCGCCAGCGCTAATTTGAGACCTGGTTAGGAGACAAATCCCTTAGGTCCTCCAAACTACCGACCAGTACTTGAGCTAAACACGTGTGGTCTACGTTTATAGAGCTAATGTTATAAGCTTTTTTTTTTTAATTGTATTGGAAGGTAATTTTAATAAACTAAATTAGCTTTTTCTTTGACTGCGAAAAAGCATCAACGGAAGGAGAAATAAAAATTGAAAAGGGGTTAGTGTGGGATGTACCACACGGTGTCGTTACAGGTACTGTTGGTCAAGGAGTCAATTGGTCTGTAGGTACCAGTCAAGACGTTACCCTGCAAGTTGTGGTAGTACCAAATCTCATCAATGGCACCGTTCAAGCAGCCGACATACACTTGAGCGCCATGGGCCTTTTGCAACGCAGCCTGGATGTGAGCAAGCTTGTACTTTCTGGTGACAGTGGGGTAGATACCTTCCCTGGCCAAGAACTGGTAGGTGTCCAATTGGGACCAGATCTCCACCGTCTTTTTGTAAAAGTTGACGGTGTTTTCAAACTCGGTGTAGTCACCGGTAAAACAGCTGGGGCTCAAGGTGTTCATGCACGTGCCGTGCTTGTTGTACTCGTGTTCCCAAAGGGCGATTGATGCTTGGTCGGCAACGTTTGACTTTTCGGTGTTGATCCAGTACTTTTTCATGATGGCAAGCAACTCGGGCTGGTTAAACTCTTCAGCAATGACGTGGGTGATGTTGTTCTTGTCGTCGCTGATTTCCCAATCGGGGTTACAGTATTGTCTGTAGGAACCGTCACACAAGTCGTTCCACAAACCGTGGATGGTAAAGGTTCTTCTCACGTCATCCTCCAAGGCCGCGATCTGGGCTCTCAATTCGCCCTCGAGAACCTGTTGGGTAGTACCGTTGACAGCAATGTCCAACAACGTGGTGTTGTAGTCCCAGAATTGGGTTTGCATCAAGACACCATAGTCTTCGAAACAGCACTGTTGCGCATCAGAGACGAGGGTGGTGTTGTGGCACGAAAATGGAAGCTCGCCCGTGGGGCAGTCGACCACGGGGTAGATGTTGCCCTCGGAAGCCGAATCAGCCGAGGTTCTTTGGCCGTGAAAGTACTTGCCAAAGTATGGGTTGTAGTATGGGGTGGCAAGCGCGAGCTGGGCAACGGCCAACAAAACAGTCGATTTGAAAAGCATTGTTTGATGTGATCAATTGGTTGCCGATCAAAATCACCAGGGGAGGAAGCAAGACGCCCCGGTTTTATACAACTCCTATAGTTGGCGCCGTACCGAGCGTGGGATGAATCAAAAAAATTTCACGATGGCCTTTAAGATGGTGAAATTTTTCATGGAACCTCCCACGGGTCTGCCGACGGGGGTAATTAATTAATTTACAGCTTGGAGAAAAACATTGTTGGCAATTGGGGAGTAAGGGACTCACGGGTACGAGTGTGTGTTTGTGTGTGTGTGTGTTTGCGCCCTGGGTGCCGTGAACAGATTCGGCATAACTTGTTCCAATTTGGACTGGTACCATGTGGGCAAAGGGGAAAGGCTATTTTTCAGTATAGGGGGGAGAGACCGGGGGGAAAGGGGAAACAATAACAAAACGTGCCCCCTCTGGTGCCGTCCCTCTGGTGCCGTCCCTCTGGCTCCATTTTTCTGTCCCCTTCGGTATTGAACTAGCTCATTGATTTCCACTCAGGGGAATGTGCTATTAAGGTGGCTTCTGTAGTACTGAGCCTACCGCTGAGCTTGCCCGCCGAGGCTTCTCCAGTACTGAGCCTTTATTCTAGACGTGAGAGAAAATAATATTGACAGCTGCTGTGAAAAATTCACCACCAGAGTGAGCAAAAACAAAACGAGCAAAATGTCCCTTGGGGTGATGGGGGACTTCGGGAGAGACCGGCTCAATTGGGGAGGACAGGCGGAGGGGGATAGGGGATGAAAGTTAAAGTGTAACAATAAAAAAACCACCCCCCGTTGTATCTCTAAAGAGATAGGAGATCTATCAAGCGGTATTGTTGACTCGGCAAAACCTTCCCTTACATTATATCACGTGGCGAAGTCGCTGTTTAAGTCTATATACACGGCGTCACTTTGGGCGGTACCAGACGTACTCCTTGCAAGTATCGGCCATTTGCACAGCATCGGTGGGGGCAAACGTGCCCGTTGCCACGCTCCCGTCGAGTTTGTAGTAGTACCGGACGTCAGCGACGGCATTCGCGTCGCAGCCAACGTATACGCTGGCCCCGTGGTGACGACGCAATACACCACGTATCCGACGGATGCTATACATGGTCTTTTTCGACGGCACAATCCCTTCTTGCTCCAAAATATCGTAGGTGGCACGGTCCTTCCACAACTCGACTGCCGTGTTGATGTACGTGATGGCATTATCGTGCTTGAACGATTGGTTTGGTTGTTGAGCTGGATGGCATTTAGGGTCCAACGTGTTCATGCAAGTGCCGTGCCGGTTAAACTCCTGTATCCACACCACATCCTTCTTCTTTGCCCTTCCCTGTCGGAGCCAGAAACTCGAAACTGTGGAGTAGAGATTTGGTGGAAGAATTTCTTGCGAGTATACGCCGGTTCGGTCTCGAAGACCCCACTCGGGGTTGCAGTCAGCGATATGGGTGCCGTCCGGGTTGCAGTTCCAGAGCCCGTGTATGGTGAATGACTTGAACCAGCCGGGGTCGACCTCGGGGTAGTTCTTGCGATCTAGGGACCATGTTTGGGCAAGAACAAACAAGTTGGTGTCTTCTTGGAGGCACGTTGGGTCGAGCTCTTCTTTGGTCTCGTCTGGCAGTTGCTCTAGTGGTTGCTCTAGTGGTGGTGGCTCTAGTGGTGGCTCTAGTGGTTGCACCTGTGGATGTTCTATGATAAGAGGCTCCTGTACATATGTATCTGGCGCTCTCTGAGCTTCTATTTGAAAGTTGTAGTTTATGAGATGGGCATAGATGTCAGCAACGAGGTTGTGACAGAGGACAGTGAATAGCCCAAACACCGTCTTGAAGAACATGGTTGCATCAACAGTTTATCTCTTCTCATTGATTTGAAAAAAAAAAAAAAAAATAGAAAAAAGTTCCCGCTGTTGCAGGGGTAATAGTGGTGCTGGGGATAACTCATGCCTGTTATCTGGTACCAGTTACTTGCTACCTGTCACCTGTTACCAGTTACTCGTTACTTGTCACCAGGAACAAGTGTCTCTCCCACTCATGAATAGAATCAGCTTACAATTTTTTTTCCTATTTCAGTATGTAAGACACAAGCCCGCCTACAAATGTGGCGGCTTACCTTCATTGCCATACAGTCATTCAGTAAGACCAATGACACCACAAGCTGGTCTAAGACCAGCGTGGCCGGTGGTCTTTGAGTCTTCAAACCCGCCCTTGCCGTAGTCGTCGGTGCCGGCGTGGACAACAACGGTTCTGCCGAGAATGGAGTCCTTGCCAATCAACTTGATCAACAGGTCTTGCTTGGTGCCCTTGGCGACACCAGAAGCGTCGGTGGAGATGTTGCCCAAGTCGCCAACGTGTCTTTCCTCATCTTCAGGGGCGCCGTGGGTCTTTTTGTATGGGTTAAAGTGGGGACCGGCCGAGGTGCACCCGTTGGTGTTGTCGCCAAACTGGTGAACGTGGAACCCACGCAAGGCGTTGGGGTCATTGCCGGCGATTTCCCACGAGATGGTGGTGGGGTCTGACTCGGACTTTTGTTCAAAATGAACCACACCGGAAACTTTGGAATCGCCTCTAACGACAGCAACTGGGGGGGAGGGTATATGTTAGTAGTGGGAAGCGAGAAAGGCAACCAGTGGGGACAGTTTAATTGAGGAAACAATTGCTGCTGCTGCTGCTGCAGCCGCAGCCACCGCCTACGTGCACGTCAATTTGCTCACATCACTTGAGCAAATTGACCATTACCAATCCGGGGGGTGGGTTGCAGTGAAGCATCAATCTGTTTGTTCATCTGAAACACGATTTTCAGCTCCGTGGCATCAATTGGACTCTGTCACTCTGGAGGGGTGGATCAATTGCACATACCTGCTTTGACCATTTTTGAGATATCTATTGGATTGAATAGGGGGTAGGTGTTGGGAAAGGGAGAGAGAAACTTTTTACTGGTCTGGAAATTTCCAGCGTTTTTTATATAGAGAGGCGAGGCAAGGGGGAAAGGAGGGAAGGAGGGAAAAAGCCAAACTATGACGTGCGAATGCCGATTTCTGGAGAGAGAGAGAAAGCAACCTCGAACAACAAACCATGTGATTAGATGAAAAAAAAAGGAAAAACAACAATTGGCCAAAGCAACCCTCAACTTGAAAGCCATATCTGTCCCTTTCATGGCGTCAATTGATTGTTGCTAATGCTGGTATAAAGTCAACCTTTGAACAGCAGCTGGTAGTAGTGCTTGGGGGAGGGGGGGAGGTGAGTGTGGGTCTCGCTCATCGTAGCTGATTAGTAATTGTGGATCCTTGGACGTATGCAGTACCAATAAGCCCTTGGATTTGACTCGTGGTGGAACAAGACCAAAAAAGAAGACAAAGACACAGATGCAGACTTGATAGCTTGAACAGGTGCCTCCGTTCAAAAAAAAGAGTAGGAGAAAGAGGGATAGAAAACGGTGTGAGTGGTAAGTATGTGTGGATTCAGGGACCCTTATATAGTACCCTCCCAGTGATCTACTGTAGTGGTCATTTGTGCAAGCAACACCTTGATGGTTACCACGTCTGGTTACCACGTCTCCTCCCTCCCCCCAATCACAAGCCATTCAACCCGGCATTGGCTCTTTTAACCTCATAAACCTCAATGGCCTGCTTCTTGACAATGTTTAAATCTTCATCAACGTCGGGGTAAATCTTTTCGTCAAACAAAAACTGGTACAATTTCCTCTTTGGCCAGGTATTGACAACGTGGTTCTGCGAGTTTGTTTGTTCCAAGGGAACGGCTGCTTCTTGAGGACCCAAGTCGATCTCTTCTTCGTTCTCAATCTGTTGTTGCCTTGCTGATCTCATTGTTTTTTCCTTCTTTGCTTTTTGGTCTTTCTTTGCCAATTGTGGTGGTGGTGACGATGGAGGTGGAGGGATGGCTGGAAGGTGGGATAGACTATAAATGATATAGCCAAAAGAGAGGGCGATGATCCCCGCATACAACCAAAACCCCCTTTTTTTAAGCCGGTTGATGAACCTGTCCAAGGGGGTGTAATATTTCTGCGTGACCAAGAACATGGTTTGTGTGGGGTGAGATGGTGAGGAGATGGATTCCTTTTTCTTTTCGGGGGGGAAAGTGAAATCAAACGGGGGGGGGCCGCGAGAGAGGGTTGAATGAAATGTCAATTGATAGAGCAAAAAAAGAACGTCGATAGAGCAGAGATACAGAAGAGGAAAAGAACAGGCCAAACCCACACTAAATCGGTGCCACCTAACCAGTAATTGTCAAAAGGTGATGTCCTCTTTTTTTATAGATAAATTCAGAATTCCATCTCAGTGGCAAAACTATAGCAACTGAAAGAAAGGAAACTGATTCCGTCCTTTGTGTGTGGCGCACTATAAAAACACAATCCCAAAAGAAAAAAGGGGGATTCCACCAACAGTCCTTTTCTTCTTCTTCTTCTCTTTTTGATGGGTTATAACAGACGAGCTACTTGGTCCATCCTAATACTCCTTCTCGTCGCTATAACACTTTACAACTTTAGACCTTTCAGCTCCTTTGCTACACAAAGAATCGCCACCGCCGCCGCC
>JAKTZW010000007.1:0-45933 GCA_030579015.1 Zhuliangozyma blackwelliae | reverse complement strand
AACGTGGAGCATTGGGTCTGAGCGGGCTGTAGCTTATGATTTGTAGGGGTGGACGTAACGTCTTGTTTTAAATGCAGTAGCGATTACCACTTCCCATCGCTTCTGCCCAATCGTGCAATGCAAACAAGGGTCCCCCCCTGTCTTGCACTGGTTTGTGTAGCGCCAGCGAAGAACAAAGTAAGCCCTTGTAATGGGTATACTTCCTCCCCCTTGGCGGTGAGAACCTAGCGCTTATGGCATAGGTGTAATCATGCTGGTGCATGTGCTCTACCCTCCAACTTTCATGTTTCTGAGGGCCACTTTTGCAGTAAAATTTGCTAGTATGGGGAAGAGGGGAGGGAAAAAAAAAAAAAAAAGGTGAGATGAGATTGATTATTCCTTTTTGAGCAACAGCAGGAATATCAACCATGTCAGACAGTGAGGAAGTGCGCCCCAAGGAGTCAAAGAAGGAAAAGAAGTTGAGGAAGCAGGAGAGAAAGAAGGACAAAAAGAAGGAGAAGGAAGAGGTTGATGCGTCTGATGCTGAGGAGGAAAGGAGCAATGATGACGAGATTGAGATTGACCTTAACGCCTCAGTCCCGCTCTCCAAGAAGCAACAGCGTCTTTTGAAAAAGGGAAAGCTCGACATGGAGAAGCTTGCCAAGAAACACCCTGCCCCCAAACCAGAAGTCCCTGGTGAAACCACAGAAGATGGAGAATCCAAGCCAGCCGAGCCTACTAGGTCAAAGTTTGGCGTGTGGATTGGAAACCTTGCCTTTGACACCACTAGGGACGATCTTGTCCGGTTCATCACCCTCAAGACGGCCGAGTTGGGCACGCCCGTGGTTGAATCGGCCATTTCCAGAGTCAATATCCCCAAGGGGAGAAACGACAAGATCAAGGGGTTTGCCTATGTGGACGTTTCAAGCGCCGAGGAGGTGCAGTCGTTGATTTCATTATCGGAACAAAACCTCAATGGCCGGAACTTGCTCATCAAGGACGCCACTTCCTTTGAAGGCCGGCCTGAGGCGGCTGGCGACACCGGGTCCAAGAACCCACCGTCGCGGATCTTGTTTGTGGGCAACCTCTCGTTTGACACCACCGAGGATAATTTGGAGGAGCATTTCCGCCACTGTGGCGAGATTGTGCGGATCAGAATGGCCACTTTTGAAGATACTGGCAAGTGCAAGGGGTTTGCATTTATCGATTTCAAAGATGAAACGGGTCCCACTGCGGCATTAAAGAGCAAACTTGCCAAGAAGTTGATCAATAGACCATTGAGGTTGGAGTTTGGCGAGGATAGGTCAAAGAGAACGCCCAAGAGGAGGATGCAAGATGGAGAACTGATGGAGTTTGCCGAATCCGAGCCCGTTCGCGAGAGAAGAGAGAGGGAGGACACGCCCCCAGCCAGAGAACAATATACGGAGCAAGTGGAGAGACCGAGAAAGAGAGTGTTTAGAGAGAGGGAGCAGCCAAACAAGAGGGTAAATTCGTCAGTGGCATTGGCCAATGCCCAAAGAGCAAGCGCTGCAATTGTCCCATCGTCAAACAAAAAGATTAGATTTGAATAAAACAACATATGGTATATATATAAAATAATCTCGGCAAATAGAACAAGGTAAGATAATAAAAAAAAAATAGAAAAAAGAACAGGAACAGGATGGAATGACTTTTTCAACCTAAACAACCTTCTCGAGCAACTTTAACTTCTTTTCCAACTCCTTGTGCTTGAAATACTCCTCTTCGGTGACCTCGAGGTATCGCTGATCGCCCTTGTGTTCTTCGTACTCGCCGTCGGAAACAATCTCGTAAATGGAAACCACTTCAACCGAGTCGCTGCCAACAGCTCCGTGGTGTTTGTCCTCCCGCAACGGGATCGGTTCAGGATAGTTTTCCTTCTCTTTGGCGGTCACGTCCACCGGTGGCTGTGAGATGTCCTTGGCAATGGCACCCGAGGGGATCTTGTCGCCATCCTTGGCAACAACACCAGTGGGTTTAGGGTGGGACGTAGCAGCATCAGTAGTGGCAGTAGCAGCAGTGGCAGGAGTAGCGGCAGTAGCGGCAGCGGCAGCAGCACCAACAGCACCGACAGCAGCGCCCAAGCCCAATGCACCAGAGTGGTCACCATGCTTTTCCTCTCTGAGTGGCACAGTTTCTGGAAGCTCCGCCTTTTCTTCGGCGCCAACATCAACTGGAGGCTGGTCAAGGTCTTTGGCGACAACGCCTGCGGTGACACTGTCACCAGCAGCTAAAGACGATCCGTTTGCCTCACCCGCAGCGGCACCCACAGCTCCCGCAGCTCCCACAGCACCCACAGCTTTAGAAGCATCTTTACTCTTTGCCTCGCCATTGGGCTTGGCTACATTACCTTCCTTACCCTCCTTTGATCTGGTCAAGCCCCTGCCCCACGACTTGAACCGGTTGCTCAACCCATTCGATGTCTTTCTCCGCAAAGAATTGTCATCGCTGCTCGTTCCTTGGGTGCTGGGCGCAGATGGCAACGACACATCCTTGGGCACCGCATTCACGGCATCCTTCCCCAGGCCGCCAATCGACAGTAATACATTACCGCCGGCAGAAGCCGCTTGCTTGCCCCCTGCACTAGCGGCGCCAAACCCAGCCCCGAGTCCGGCGGCTGTGCCTGCAACGATCCCGGCCCCGGCTCCGGCAACGACACCGCCGAAACCGTGGTGTTTCTTGTCCTTTTCTGGCTGCTCCTCGTGGCCAGCTTCTTTTGGCGTTTCAACGTCCTTTTTCGGAATGGCTCTGGTCGAGTGACCCTCATTGCTCGTCCCTAAAAAAGGACCCGATCCTGATGATGATGATGCGCCAGCAGCAGTGGCAGCTGGAACAGAAGTGGCGGCGGCAAGGGCGGCAGCAGCAGCTGCAGCTTTAGCTTCCTTCTCTTTAGCCTCCTTCTCGGCCTGTTCCTTGGCCTCCTTGGCCTCTCTCTCGGCCTGTTCCTTGGCCTCCTTGGCCTCTCTCTCGGCCTTTTCTTTAGCCTCCTGCTCGGCCCGCTCCTTGGCCTCTTGCTCAGCCTTTTCCTTAGCCTCTTGCTCAGCCTTTTCTCTCGCCTGTTTCTCTTCAAGCTCAATCCGCTCCTGTTCCTCCTGCTGCCTCTGTCTCTCCAAGGCTTCCTGGTGCTTTCTCGTCTCATACTCTTGGGTTGCCACCAACCGTTGGCGTTCGTGGTCGCGCGCAACTTCTTCGGCCAACTGGCTCCGTTCAACCTGCCACGACTGGAACTTTTCCTTGGCTTGGCCCAACCGCTCGGTTCTGCTTTGCTTGTCAGCGTGCAAATCAGCCAACTTGGCCCCATAAGCAGTCAAGGTACCAGCCAACAATCCCGTCTCGGCCGTCAAGGCCAGGTGCTTTTCCTTCTTTTCAGAAAGGTTCTTGCGCACAGTGGTCAAGTTGCCATTCAACTCATCCTTCTTGGACAAGTTGGTGGCAATTGCATCCAGGTGTTCCTGGTGCTTGGCCTTCAACTCGTCTAGCTTGGCGGTTTCGCGATTCAACTGAGCCGTCAATTCTTCAATCTTGTCGGCCAATTCCGAGTTTTTATTGTCCAACTCCGCCTTTTTTTCCTGCAACTCTTCAATCTCCTGGGTGGCGGTTTCCTGGCCCGTCTTGGCGTCTTCCAACTCCTGCTTCTTGGTGGCCAACAACTCGTCGTGGTTCTTTTCAAGAGTTTCCTTGTCGACAACGTGCTGGTCCGTGGCCTTGGCCTCGCGCTCTTCGTACTCCT
The DNA here is from genome assembly GCA_030579015.1 of Zhuliangozyma blackwelliae. NCBI lineage: Eukaryota > Fungi > Ascomycota > Pichiomycetes > Serinales > Debaryomycetaceae > Zhuliangozyma > Zhuliangozyma blackwelliae. The sequence continues at coordinate 42,206 of JAKTZW010000007.1, read as the reverse complement.
TGTTGGCAGTCTCAATCTCGCTCGTGGTTTGCTTTTTAAAGTTGGCGGCGGCGGTGTGGGACGCCGTCACCAAGCTGGCCACATTGGCAAGCTTGGCTTCAATCTCCTTGTTGAACTTTTCCTTCTTCTTGTTGATTCCAGCCACATACTTGCCAAACTGACCTTGCAACTTGCCCTCGTGCTTCTTAACCTTGGCGTCCAACTCGTGTTGTCTCCTAATCTCATCCTCCTGTCTCGTCTTGGCCACCTCCTCGTTGATTGATGTCAAAACCGGGGCCACGCGCTTGGCAGCCAAGTCCAACAATTGTTGTTGCGTCATTCTCAAACCTGACCCCAACTCAATAACCTTGTTGGGGTCCTTGATCTCGGTGGCAATGGAGCCAACGGCGGCGGCATTCAACTCTTGGTAGTGCTTCAACAAGACGGGCTTTTCCTTCAACTTTTCCAACGTCTCCTTGTTGGGCAACTCAACTGGCTCGTACTTGGTCTCGGGCTGGGCGACAATCTCAATGGGGGTCTCCTTGACTTGTTTTTCAATCTCGTCGTTGCCCTCAAGTTCCTTGTCGGCCTCGGCCTTGACCTTGTTGACTTCCGAAGTGACTCCACCAGCCTCAGTTTCTTTGGTCTCAACGGCTGGCTCGCCAATTTGTGGAGCTGCAATTTCGTCCTCCTTTGGTTCTTCCTCGGACAATTCTTTAGCAGGTGCTGCAACTTCTTTTTCCTCTTCTTCTTTTTCCTCTTTTTCTTCTTCCTCTTCTTCCTCTGCCACGGCTCCTGTTTCCGGTTGTTCATCCTTGCTATCTTCCTCCTTCTCCTTCTCCTTTTCCTTCTCGGCCTCCAACGCCTTCTTTTCCGCCTCCTTCTCGGCCTCCTGCTTCTTCCTAGCCTCGGCTTCTAATGTGGGGTGGTGGGCAAACTTGGCAGGAACCTTGATCTTATCGATCTTGTTGGACTCCTTGAATTGCTTGTATAAATTGATGGACTGTTTACTCTTTTCGTCACCGGGCTGGCTTCTAAAGGGGGATACCCATTTGCCTCCGCTCGTCAACTGTTTCAACCTGCTTTGCGGTTGTTTGGATGCGTCTACTTCCGACATGCTGGCTCAATTGGTGGTGGTGGTGGTGTCTTGAAGAAGTGGGTAGACGATTTCCTCTGTAGCAACTATTGACAAGGTGAAAGGGGTGGGGGGGTGCGGAAAAGGCAGAAGAAAAGAAAGGGAAAAAAAAAGGGGGTTAATTGGCGTCGAGGGCGGCTGGTTCTTTTTTCTTTTTTTTCTGTGTATCTTTTTCCCACTCAAAACTCAGTTTTGGGAAACATTGCTACGTCTGCAGTGTGGGCAGAGCTCAACTTGAAATTCTTTCCTTGTGGCGCGCCTTGACCATGGTGAAACGCAAGGTTGGAGAGTGGTGGAGGTGTGAAAGAGTAGGGGAGCAAGTGTTGTACACTCGCTGGGTGGTGAGTCCCCGGCAAGTCTCACCGAGGGAAGCACCACCTGGCCCTTTCCCCCCCTTCTGTGAGTTCTTTGACTTTCCATGGAACAATAACCCGTCACCGCTCGAATGCAGTATTGGTTTCCCATGAGCTGTGGTTCAGCTTGCGCTTCTTTCAATTGGTTTGTTAACAAATTGACCCAAAGAAGATGAAATTATGAGATTTTGGGATATCCCAATTGGGAATGTGGGCACGGCACGACCTATATATATATATTTACAAGTATGCCGAGTGGCTGCAAACAAAAGTGCACTCCCCTTTCTCCACACAAGTCCGCAGCAGAGGCCAGGGTACCGGTGGTGGAAAAGATGGGCCTGGTCAAGGTGGGGTGGGTGCTTGTTGCTTGTGCTTGATTTTGTGGTTTTTTATTTTTTGTTTCAAGTGCAGGCGGCACTGGTGGATATACGAAAGTGGCACCGTCGATCTACAAAAAGCAGTATAGTTGATCTACAAAAGTTAGCGTGGTTTGGCTGGTTCCATTAGCGGCCGTCATTCTGTAGTTACAAAACAATAACGTCTTGGTTGGGAGGGGTACTCAACCCCAAATCATGAGCCAGGGGGGGGTAGGTGTATAATGAATGGACGACTCCGGGATGGGGAGGGAAGCAGGAAGGGTAGCAAGTGCAACACACTTTGCACAGAGTCCATCCCCTCCTCAGCGCCAGGGGGGTCCTGTATCAATCCTTCCGTCTGTACAAGAGTCCCACACCAGTCCTGTCTACTCCAGTCCAGCTCTGTTCTGGATTGGAGGGAAGAGGGAAAAAAAAAAAAAAAAAAAAAAAAGAGGGGAGAAGAAATGTGAGTGATGTAGTGCCCAAGCCAAAGAGAACAAGACGAGCCCAAAGGACTAAAGGGAAAGAGAAAATTTATACTCACCGGCATCCACCTCCAGAACCAACACATTGGGCCAGAGACATAACCACAGCTCACTGGTAAACACCACACAAATCGCAGACTCGCCACCACACGCTGCTAGCCCCCCTTTTTTTTTTTGTCCCCCTCACATTTTTGTGTTATACTAAAGTTGTCCACTTTATGCATTGGGTGATCCCCTGAACCTACACCTGTTTCCTTCACCACCCCTCCACCACCCCACCTACATTCTTCAAGCATGGCCACGCTCATCCCCACGGTAAGCTCTTGCCATACGCTCCAACTCCCCCCGACCGAGAAAGACGATAGGTTAAACTTGAATGTGCGAACGGGTTCAGCCTCTACCCTTTACAACTCGCTAGTGTTTACCTACGGCGGCTTCACCATGGGCCTAGAACTTTTCCAATACACCATTGACGAAATCACCGAGGTGTTCACCAGCAAAGTCAACACAACAGCATCAAAGCACAAGACGCTCGACAAGTACATTTCGGGCGAGCTCTTTTATTTGAACCTCCTAGAACGAAATTGGACCCGGGTCACGCACGAGGCAGACGAGCCTCGGCCCCGACCCCGGTTGTTGCACCAGATTTGCGCCGTCAACAATTGCGTCTACATGTTTGGCGGGTTGGTGTTTAATGGCACCTCGCTTGTTGCGTGCAACGACTTGTGGGAGTTCAACTTGGAACGAAACCGGTGGGCCTTGCTCCACGACGGGTCCACCTACACCCAGGACAATGCAGTACCAGCGCCCCGATACAACCACAAAATGTCCGTCATCTCCAGCCTATCGTTTGTAAACAGGGGAGACCATTTCGGCATCTTTATCGCTGGCGGCAGGGACGCCGCGTCCAATGCCATTTACGACAATGTCATCTTTGACTTGGTGGAAAAGCGCTACGTTGGATCGCAAAGCACCACCCTCTCGGTCACCACGGGATCTGCCGATAGGGACAAAGAGACTGGATTGCGCAACTTTCAGCGCAGTGACAACCATTTGATAAACATTGAGCAGTACGATTGCATGGTTATCAATTTCGTGGCTGAAACCGAGTCGCACAAGAAAAAGGAAGGTAGGAATGCGGTGACAACCAATGCCCAAAACGAGTCGTTGATTGTGTATGCGCCCACCAACGAAAATGTCCACAACCCGCTATTGTCATTCAAGATTGGGAAACTGATTCGGCACGGAAGGGTATTGCCCCTCCATCGCAAGCGGCTGCTGGCCAGCGCCAAGAAAAGAACGACATTGACTATTCCCTACAATTTGAGGTACCCCACTGGCGGGCGCTTTGGCCAAAACATTGTCATCACCGGGTTTTTGCCCAACGACTATGACATTTCCGTGTTTATCTACAACAAGCCAACGGGCAAGTGGTCGCGGTTGAATGTGTTTTGCAACCACGAGTATGGCAGCCATCGGTTCTGGGGCGGGTTTGCATGGCAGTCGCACCACAAGGTGGTGTTGCTTGGAAACTATTTAACGTCAAGAACCACCAGCAGCATTCGGTTCTTTACCGTCATGTTGACTGTGAGTCTCCCCATTACAAACATTTTGGCGAGCTCGGAGTTGGCCGGCGGCCACCACCATGCACCCGATGGGACCCGGATCTATCATACCGCCAAGGACGACGGATATACACATAGCTCTACTGACGAGTGTCTGACGGACAGCAGTGGTGAAGAAAAGTCGGACGACCAGTATGTGTTGCCCTCTGGCCCTACCGTTCCTCCATTATCCCAGGCGAGAAAGCCGCTGACCAATTCGTTTAGCAGCGACAAGTCGCAGACGGCAATCAGCTTTAGCGAGTATGTGCATTACGCCGCGCCCAAGACAACATACACCACGATTCGCTCGGTGTTTCCACCCGCAGCCGTCACCTTGGGCCGCAATGCTTTTGACCGGTACGGCGACTTGGTGTCTGACTTTGAGATTGTCTCGTGCAATGGCGATAGAATACCCGTGTGCTTGATTGTGTTGATGGAGCGGTGGGGCCGGTATTTCACTGCGTTGCTTGCGCGGGGGTATGTCCAAGCGGTCAACAAGTTTGAGTCGGACCAGGCGTCGGGGATGTATGCGGGACAGCGATTGCGGTCCAAGACAAGCACCTCGAGTTCTGAGAGTGCGTCCAAGCTGAAAGCGTCGGGAGACGATTCTTCTGCTTCGTCGTCGACGGATGCCGAGGATAAGAATAGCAAGATGTACCTCTCGATGCATGTCCCGGCCAAGCCAGCCAAGGAGCCACCCCAGTTTAGGTTGCCCTTTCAGACCCCAGTGGATGACGGATCGCTAGGCGAGGGGGACGGTGCTAGCGCCAGCAACAGCAACAGCAACAGCAACAGCAACAGCAACAGCAACAGCAACAGCAACAGCAACAGCAACAGTGCCACCACCAGCGCCACCACCTCCAGCAGTAGCAGCGGGTCCAAAATCCGGCCACAACTCCCTTCAGTGTCCTCTGCCATTGACCCACACCAGCAGCCGCACCAGCACCACCAGCTGCTGCAACACCAACTGCTGCAACAGCAGCAGCAGCGCAAGGATTCTGTGAGCTCGTTCCATTCCAGCACCAGCTCATTGCTCCAGTCGCATTTGCAAGATATCCCGCCCCAGTTGCCACTACCCTCGGAGCAGGTGCCCGCAGTGCCCGCCGCCCCAACCTCGTACCGAAGCTCGTCCCGGAAAAACTCGCAGGATCCACATACCTCGCCCCGAGCGTCATTGATTCATACATTGACGGCGCTTCGAAACATCCCCACCACGAAATCGCCGCGCGGGTCTCCGTTTTCGTCGCCACGGGCGTCGGTGTCGGCACAGGGCGGCTCCGACTTGTTTAGCTCACCATTTTCGAATTTGAAACTGGGAGATGGGAAACCACCAGCCACTGCCACTGCCAATGCCAATGCCAATGCCTCTGCTGCCTCCGGTGCCTCCAGCTCCGCCACACACTCTCCGTTGCGCAGAAAATCGTTTGACTCGGCAGAAACCAATAGTGAAAAGAACCCGTCGCTTTCGGCCAGCTCCGATTCGCTGTCGCGGGTCAATAGTCCTGCCGGTAACGAACAACGTACCAAGGACGACTCGGACGGGCACAATTCCCACAAGGATGCGCTGACATTTACCAAACCACCGGGGTATTTCCACAATGCCTTGTTGAATTTTGAAAACATGGACAGTTCTACATTTCGAATGGAGCCGTCGTTGATCCCGCGGAAATTGTACATCCCGTTCCCCACCATCACGGTAAAGGCCTTTTGCGAGTACTTGTACACGGGCCAGATTGGCAACAAGTGGTTGTTGGCGCCAACATTGTTGGATAACTTGTTGATTGCCAAGTTTTTCAAGGTGCCATTGTTGTACGACTTGATCACGGAGATTTTGTTTGGTATTATTGGCAGAAAGGAGGCGCACATTATTGGTCAGGCCAACGCGTTGAAACGCAAGTATTTCCAGCTATTGAGTGACACCGACACTCCAATCGAGCCCGGGTACAAGTTCCCCTTGGATGAGTATGAAGGGTTTATGGATACCATTGACGACGGATACTTGGACATTGCCTTGTTGAAAAAGACGTCGAGGGTGCATGCCGAGAGCGTGGCCTCCACCTTGAAGAAGAAATCATTGTCTAGTGCGCATTCTGGCGTGACCCAGGACGGAGATGACCACGACCATGGGCCAGGTGCAGGTGTAGTGGAAAATGAGGAGAAAGAAGGCAGTGGCGACGACACTGACAATAACAAGGCCAGTGCCAGTTCTACTGAAGAGGAAGAGGATTTGGAGTATGAGTTGGGGTATTTGGAGGCGGCAGACTTCTTTCTCCCGCCTACAAATCCGAGATCCAAGTCCATCTTTGACAAGCATGCGTTTGGGTTGGCGGAAAAGATGATGGAGATGGAGGAGGATCAGGATAGGGCGGCGTCGTGCACGATTGAAGAGTTGGTGGCACCGGACTCGCCCATCCCCAGTGACTATGTGATTGATTTGATCTTTGAAAGCGCCACGTTGGTCACCGATATGAAGCTCTTGCTACGTGCGTCCAACTTGAAGGCCATGACGAAATTGTTGAAGCAGAGCACGGCCGATATTGAATTGGCCATGGGCGACTTGGAGTTTCAAAAGACCAATATGCTGGCCCTGAAGCATGACAAGGCAATGAAAACGGCGCGGGAGTTGGCGGCACAGGGGGGACAACTGGTGCTGCAACTACAGCTGCAGCTGGTGCTGGAGTCACCTTCAACAGCGACATTATCGCAAGCACCGCCGCCGCCGCCGGTTCCCACTCCACCGGCACGGCTGTCGCTTGTCCAGCGAGTTGCCAGTCAGTTGAGTTTTAAAAACAACAACGATGACGAGACGGGTGGCGCCCAACCTGCTGCTGCTGCTGCTGCTGATGCTTCCTCCCCCTCCCTCACCTCCGGCTTGGCCCCCTCTACTTCCAATGTTTCAACAAACTCTACACGCAGCGCCACCCCACTCTCAAGAACCGGCTCGCGTACAAGTTTAAAGGGAGTTGTCAGCATGACACCACTTTTAAAGAAGAAACCGAATGAGAAGCAGAAATCAATGACGGACTTGACCCCCCTGGACGGACACGCGCCGCTCAATTTGGAAGCCCCGTCAAAGAGACGGTTCCACACCTCAATCTTGACACGAGGCGGGGCGTCAAAGCCAGACGAGGTGCTTGTTAGCTCAGCGTCGTCCATCAAGTCGGTGGGGAAAAAGTCACACGGGTTTTTCCACCTCGGACACCGCAAGAAGGAGGCTGGTTTTGGGGATTCGGGCGACGATGCTTCACTCGAGTCTTCGGTCTTGCCGAGAATCCCATCGCAAATGAGTCTCAGTTCTGGGAGCAGCAGCAAGACGGAGTCCACCGCGGGTGGCAAAAAGAGACGAGGCATTTTGGGATTAAAGAGGTGAAACGCGCCCCCTTCCTACACTCTCTCTCCTGCATTGTATAGACTATGATGTAACAAAACGGATTCTCGGGGTTTTCTTTTCCCCCTCTGTGTTTTCTTCTTCGCTTTTTTTTTTTCGGGGGTGGTTGCTTTATTTGGCAGTGCACACACAACAGAGCACAAGCACGATTACTAATCGAAATATGGCCGGCCGTGTCCGTTGTTCTCGTGGTGGCGGCTGGCTCCCTTGGACTGTGGCGGGCGGACGTGGCAAAAACTATATAAAAGGGCCCGACAACTTCCTCTTCCTCTTTCTCTCCCCCTTCTTCCACAACAATCACCACAACTCAATTGCAATCATGCCAGCTACATTAGAAGTCAACCACGACAGTTTCAAGTTAAACAACGGCCACGTGATCCCCGCTGTGGGTTTGGGCACATGGCAAGCCCCTGAGAAGGACGCCTACAACTCGACGTTGACGGCGTTGAAGAATGGGTACAGGCACATTGACACTGCCGCCATTTACGGCAACGAAGAACCCGTGGGCAAGGCTATTGCCGAGTCCGGTATCCCCAGAAGCGAGTTGTTTATCACCACCAAGTTGTGGAACAGCGAGCACAAGAATGTTGACGCTGCGTTGGACGAATCGTTGAAAAAGTTGGGGTTGGACTATGTCGACTTGTACTTGATCCACTGGCCCGTGTCCACTGACAAGACCAAAAACGCCCCCTTTGAAGATTGGGACTTTGTCGATACTTGGAGAAGCTTGCAAAAGGTGTACAAGGAGGGCAAAAAGGTCAAGGCCATTGGCGTATCCAACTTTACCGTTAAAAAGTTGGACAAGTTGTTGAATGCCGAGGGCGTGGATGTTGTTCCTGCCGTTAACCAGATTGAGGCCCACCCATTGTTGACGCAGCCGGAGTTGTTTGAGTACTTGAAGGCCCACGGTATTTTGTTGGAGGCTTATTCGCCATTGGGGTCTACCGACTCGCCCTTGTTTAAAAACCAAACCATTGTTGACATTGCCAAAAAGAATGGCGTGGAGGCAGCACAGGTGTTGATCTCGTGGGCGGTGCAGAGAAAGACTGTTGTTTTGCCCAAATCGGTTACAGAGTCGAGAATCATTTCCAACTTGAAGACGTTTAAATTGTCTGACGAGGACTTTGAAACTTTGAACAAGTTGTCCAGCAAGGATGGCGTTGTCCGGACTTGTAACCCAGGGTTCAACAACTTTGACGATTAGATAGAGTAGCCCCCTTTTGAAGAATAAGAAATAAAAAAGAATATAGCAACTAGCGTTTGAGCAACTAGTGTATTAGCAACTAGCGTTTGAGCAACTAGTGTTTGAGCAACCAGTGTATGAGCAACTCCTGTTTGAGCAACCAGTGTATGAGCAACTCCTGTTTGAGCAACCAGTGTATGAGCAACTCCTGTTTGAGCAACTAGTGTTTGAGCAACCCTGGCGGTTCTTCCCACCCAGAGCAACCCAAAAAAAACTTGCTATGCGAGCCACAGCAAGTTGCTGCCAAATATAACGGGTCTATTAAAGGGGAGCAGTTTCTTGAAAAGAATGCTCCCTTTACAACCAAACCCCACCATGTCAGCCAAGTTACAAGTCAATCACACCGAGTACACGTTAAACAACGGCACCAAAATCCCCGCGATTGCCTTGGGAACGTGGCAAGCCCCCGAGAAGGACGCCTACACGTCCGTTTTAACCGCTTTGAAGAGTGGATACCGGCACATTGACACCGCCGCGGTTTATGGCAACGAGGCGGCAATTGGCAAGGCCATAGCCGAGTCCGGTATCCCTAGGAGCGACTTGTTTATCACCACCAAGTTGTGGAACAACCAACACCGCGATGCCGAAGGCGCCTTGGACGAGTCGTTGAAAAAGTTGGGGTTGGACTATGTCGACTTGTACTTGATCCACTGGCCGTTGCCCACGGATGACAAGGATGAGTCCGAGTTGCAGGACTGGGACTTTGTCGATACTTACAAGTCCTTGCAAAAGATCTACAAGGCTGGCAAAAAGGTCAAGGCCATTGGTGTTTCCAACTTCAATGTCAAGAAATTGGACAAGTTGTTGCACAGCGACGGGGTCGATGTTGTTCCTGTGGTTAATCAAGTGGAGTCGCACCCATTGTTGCCTCAGCTGGAGTTGATCAAGTACTTGTCCAACCACAAGATTCAATTGGAGGCTTATTCGCCATTGGGGTCTACGGAATCGCCCTTGTTCAAGAACAAGACTGTGCTTCTGCTTGCTGAAAAGAATGGAGTCGATGCGGCCCAGGTGTTGGTGTCTTGGGCGGTGCAGAGAAAGACTGTTGTTTTGCCCAAATCGGTTACAGAGTCGAGAATCATTTCCAACTTGAAGACGTTTACATTGTCTGACGAGGACTTTGAAACTTTGAATGAGTTGTCCAGCAAGGAAGGGGTGGTTAGAACCAATGACCCTGACTTTTTCGACTTTGACAAGTAGTAGTAGTGGTGGTAGTTGTAGTAGTCGCAATCTGGATAGCACACTCCCATTTTTTTTGTACCTATTTGTCCAAGTACCTTTTTTAATTTTTCTTTGACACCATATATAACGTTGTTACAAACCCCCACCCCCCCTGTTTCACCCCCCAAAACATGACCAATCCGTGGAGTTCCTCCAATGTGACGCCCGATGTGGATGATTTCATCATCCCCGATGAAGAGCCATTTCCATCAACGACAACCCAGCAGCCTTCCACGTTCTCCCCCTTTAGTTTTGTCCCCAAGGTTGACTTGTCATCCACATTTGGCTCCTTTGCCACGTCCAACGTCCCGTTGCCCGAAAACACCCGGGTCAAGGAGCGCCAGTACACCGGGGGCGATACCTTGGACGAGCCCGTATGGCAAACGCTCAAGCGCGACTTGGTGCAAATCGGTAAGCGGTTGGCCATTGTGATTTGGCCCATGCAATTGGCCAAGTTGGCCCAGCAACAACAATCGCGATTCTTGACTTTTGCGTCCTCCAATGGGGTCCATCTACCACCATCGTTGGGCAATATGATCTCCGTGCCTGACGAAGACCTGGTTGGTGCTTCCAACGTGGATGCGTTGGGCCAGGACAATTTGGAGTGGGACTTGTGGGGCCCCTTGATCTTTTCCCTTTCGTATGCCGTTGCTTTGGGGTTATCGGCCAGCAAACTGCAAACCAACCTGGTGTTTTCCGGGTCCTTCACCTTTATCTGGGTGTTTTACATTATTATTGGCTTGAACGTGCAGCTTTTGGGCGGCACCATCTCGTTCATGTCGGCCATTAGTGCCGTGGGGTACTCGATGTTTCCCATTGTGGTGGGCGAGTTGGTGTGCTCGTTGGTGTTGAAATGGAAGTTGATTAGGCTAGTGTTGATGGCGGTGTTGAATGTGTGGAGCATATACGCCGGGGTCATGAGCGTAAAGTGTTCGGGCGTGTTTCCGGGTAGAGTCTTGTTGGCCATGTATCCCGTGGCATTGTTTTACTCGTTGCTTAGTTGGTTGACGGTAATTACATAAGTTTTTATAAAAGAGCTGCCACTAGCGCGAGTAGTGCTGGAATATACAACGACGCCGAGTCGGCTTTGAAAGAGGTGGAGGTGGTGGAAGTGTTAGTGGAGGTGGAGGTGGTGGAAGTGGAAATGTTAGTGTAGGTGGATGTATGCAACGTTGTGGGTGGAGGTGTGGATTGAGGTGTGGATGACGCAGATGCCAGTGTTGATATCACTGTTGATTTCACTGTTGATTTCACTGTTGATTTCACTGTTGATTTCAGTGTCGATTTCAGTGTTGATTCGACTGTTGATGCTAGGGTTGATTTCAGTGTAGATGCCAGTGTCGATTTCACTGTTGATTTCAGTGTTGATTCCAGTGTTGATTCCAGTGTTGATTCCAGTGTTGATTCCAGTGTTGATTCCAGCGTTGGTTCTGTTGATTCTGTTGAGACTGAGAATGTGTTTGCAACCCCGGTTGTGGTGGACGTCGATACAGCCGACTTTTCAGTCGCATTCCGGACCGCAAACGACACAAGCGTGTTTTCAGCAAAGCCAATCCGCCTTTCTTCCATGTCAAACACGGTGTAAAAGCTCTTTAAAAACGCCGCGCCAAGAACCCACACCCCGTACCCGTCTACCCCTTGTATTTTCGAGGCGCAGTAGCCTTGCAAGCCCGGGGTGGTGTACTCGTTGGCTTTAAAGAATGTGCTGGGCAACTCCAAGGTGTGGTTGTCCAAAACAAACTCGGCGGTGGCGGTGGTGTTGCAAAGAAAGGCAAAGTTGCCGTTGGCGTCATGGAGATAGTCGTTGCCAAACAACGCTTGGTGCAATTTTAGCGCATCCTGTACCGGCAACACGATCCCGGTAGACCCCGTGTCCACGAGAGCTTGCGTGTTGCCAAACACATTTTCATCTCCTCCAGCATTGACGGCCGTTATGTTGATGATCCAAAAGTTGTTGTTGTTGTTGTTGCTGTCGTTGGCGACAATGTCAGTGTAGTGGATGGCATTGTCGGAAAACGCCAGAATGTCCTCGGCGTCGTGGCCAAACACCATCAACCCGCCCAATGTTTGGTCAACGGCTCCATCCACGACAACATTCCCCGGGTCTGTCAACAAGAGCGAAAACACCCTCTTGTCAATCACTCCACTCTCGAACAACAGGTTGACAATGTTGAACTCGGACGCAACGTACGAGATGCCAAGGATGCCACTTAGGTCGTACCCGTCCAATATGGTGGGGGAATTGTTTGTCAACCCCATGGAAAACTCATCAACACAAACGTTCCCCCACGATACCGTGATGCCATTGTCTTGAACCGGCACAACTGCGCCAGCAACGTGGTCACCGCTATATACAAGATTAAAGTCGGAGGTGTTGACCAACGACTGGTAGTGGGTGAACTTGGTGACATTGGCCAGGCAGCCGTTCTCGGTGCACGACTCGTTGTACACCCAGGAAAGCGAGCTACCGGTATCCACCAATAGCGGGAATGTCTGCGTGTACTCCGACGAGGCTAGCGTCAAGTATGTGTAGTAGACCGAGTTGTCAATGTCGGTGTAAAGAAGCTGGGTCTGTTCGGACAAGTTAAACACTGGGGGTGCCGGCGGCGGCGGCGGCGGCTGGATGGCCTCGTTTTGGTGGACCCATATGCGGTTGCGGTTGGTGTGCTTGATGGTGGGTGCGTCACCAAGGTTGTCGACTCGAAAATCTCGAATCGGCAAGAGCGCCTGTGTGAGTGTGGCACAGGCCAAGACGGTCCAGATGTGGTGGAGAGCCATGGGGTGGTGGTGGAGAAGAGGGTAGGTGCGGCAATCTACGTGTGTGTATATATATATATATATATATTTATATTAATTATTCACCACCCACTCCTGCCATCTCGTCACCAAGATGGATATGTCGGCTGTTAATAAATTGCCTATTTTGGGAGGACAACACGTATAAAATTTAAAGCGCCCGCCCAAGAAAAAAGAGAGAACTAAAGTCGCGATAGTGAATTTGGCAACTTTGTGTAAGCTTGTCCCTGGGCACGAGGGAGGGGGAGGGGGAGGGAGGGAGGTGTTACCCAAAGGAGTGTCTTGTTGGTTGAAAAGGGCTGGCTATGGACAGGGTGGGAAAGGGAGAGAGCAGGTTGGCGTGTCAACGTTGGGAATATTAGGCTTGTTGAATAGGGTCCCACTCAAAGTTTTTTTTCAACGATTTTTGGAACATAACTGGTTGAAAAGGTGGAATGCTACAAAATCGTTATATACCTCATCTTTAAACCACTCTGGTGCTTATCACAATGGAGAATCGTAGCTGTTGTAAGCTCATACTCCCCCACCCCTCTCTCTCCACCGCCCTGCTTACACCTCCACCCCCACCTCCAGGGTTCTCCCCTCTACAGAGCTGCTTACTTCCCGAACGAAATAAAAAAAAAAAATTTGGCGCTGTGGCCCACTGGACCTGCATGTTGTACTTGCTGAAGCTTGACCAGAATTCATCAAGTAAAACTCGCAAGTTCGAGTGCCGCAGAGGCCAAGATGGAAAGAAAAACAAAGATGGGGGACAAGGGGAGGGGAGGAAATTGTTTTAAAATGATGAACAAAACGGATGTGAACAATCTCTGAATGCACTTGTCAAACGACAAGTTCATGGATTACAAAACCTGCCTTCCTACTGACAACAACATTTCCTCCCTTTCTTTTTTTCTTTGGGGAGGGATATGTCAATTACTTTATTTAATGTATACACTGTAGAATTGAACAAGGGAGGGGCTATTATATATATATTGTCTAATTACGTCTCTGCTTTTGTCTCCTCTTTTTCCTCTCCAACCGGGCAATTTCCTTCAAATCGTCCTCGCTGGGCTCGTATATATGCCAGATGGTATAGTGCGGCAACCCGCCGACCCTGAACCCCATCTTTTTAGCCATCTTGCCAAATGCTTCCGTCTCGGCGTGGTTGAGAAACGTAAATGCGGGAAAGTGCACGCCCTGCCGGAATATCTTGGCCCTCGCGAGGATGGAAACGCCGCCCACCCCGTCCAAGTCAATCACATCACGCGGGTTGCCATTGGCGTCCCTAATATAGGCCAAATGCGCCCTCCATGTGGGGTACTCGGCGTACCCCTCCACGATAACGTCGTCCTCCTGTAGCGTCTTGGCCAACTCCAAGGCTGCATCGGACTCAATCCACGAGTTCAAATCGTACGGCTGCTCGTTGCCCAAAAACGTCGGCAAGGGCCGCCACACATTGGGCACCATCACGTCGTAGTCGTGCGACATCAATTCTTCAATGACATTTCCGGGGCACGTTTCAATGTCGGCGTCGCGCCAATACACCCACGAATGGTACGGCTTCAACGCGCTCGACGTGAGCCAGTTCCGCGCCCGGCCCATCAATTTCCGGCGTATCCCCTGCACCTTGACCGCGTGCCTGTCGCTAAAGCCCTGGCCAATAACCTGGCCAAAATCCTTTTTGAAAATAGTCACCGACCTAAACGGGGACCGGTAGTGCGGGTGGTGCTTTTCCGGGTGGCTGTATGCTTTCTTGACCCCGTCCATATACGACTGCTCCATATACGACTGGTACAAGTCCACCGACCCTTTTACCTGGGCCGAGTTCCTTTGTTCCTCCTCCCGCTTTAGCTTATCCACAAGGGTGCCATTCTGCAACGCCACCGAGTACTCAAACACCGTCTCCAACGTTGTGTCGTCGGGCAGGCAGTCGGAAACCAAAAATGCAATGTCAATCAACGAATGGTCATACGTCAAGTTCATGAGATTGTAAAACGCCATGGGCAACACGTGCTCGGCGTTACGCAACGGCATAAGAAAGAGCAACACATCCCCCTGCGCCTTGCCATCGGCAGACCCTTGATAATCGTTCAAGTCGTATATCTCCAACTGGTCCTGGATATCGATTTGGGAAAGGTCGGCCCCGGAATCCTCCTGTTGATGCACACCTTCTTTCGTCACCTTGTACACTTCGTGTTTGCCCTCGGCAAGCTCGTCCGGAAGGGTCGGTATGCTGAGCTCGGATCCAATAAAGAAACGCGTGTATAGAGCATACGTCAACAATACAGCCACCAACGCATAAAATGTCCTCTTTATAAGTATTCTTTTGGAATGTTTTCTTGGTGTAAACTTGTAGCTAGAGGGTGTTGTTAGTACAGGTGCATGGAAAAAAAAAAACAACAGAACAAGCACTATGGGGTCACACATACATTGGCAAGCCCGATTTCTTGCCGTACAGATCGGGAGCAGGGCTGCGAAACGACATGGGGAGAGGGCACAAGCAGGCTGCTTCGTCTATGTTGGTGTGTATTGGAAAAAGGGGAGACTTTGTTGTCTGTTTGAAGCTCTCCCTTTTTTTTTTTTTTTTTTTTGCTTCGTCTTCTTTGGTGAGAAATGTGTGTTGGATTTTTTTTTTTTGTTCTCCACCGAGGCTGGGCGGGAGGCGAGGGGAGGGGGACGTGGAAATACGGAACGCGTTGCTCGTGGGCAGAAATGTGTGTATATATATAAAAAAATATGTACATGGGCGTGGCTATAAGGGCACATGCAAAGAAGAGTTGGTTTCACCCGCCCACAGGTTTATTTTCCTCCAACCCGTAATGCTCAGGCTTGAACCATTCTGCCTTGAGCGTGTCCCAACACAGCACAGCAGCGGCAATGGCTGCTTCTTCGCTCACGCTCGACGCACCCTCAACGTAAAGCTTGAGCTTGGGCTCGGTGCCGGACCCACGGCACGTAAACCTCACAATGGCATCCTCCGACAGCTTCAACTCGGCGGTAATCATCTGTGAGCTGGCGTCGATTGGCAAGGCCGGGGTATGGTCCGCCGTGGAAGAATCGTACCCAATGGTCAAGTCCCTCCACGAAAGTACATCAAAGTTTCCAATTTTATCGGGCTTCCCGCCTTTAAAGGAGCCACGAATGGCTTGGAAAATCTTTGTCATTGCTTCGCCATCCTTCAACCGGTAGTACCCATTATAGTCCTTGAACCAGCCGTATCTGCGGTACCCCTCTTTGAGCTTGTCAATCACGTCAATGTCGCCAGAGGCAAACCACTTTTGGTACAACTGCAACCACACCACGGCAGCAGAAATGCCATCCTTGTCGTGCACCAACTCAAACATAAACCCAATCGCCTCTTCGTACGCAAACGGGACCTTGTACCCGCCCCTTTCCAAATCAATCGCCTTGTTGCCGATCCATTTAAAGCCAGTGAGGGTGTCGACGCTGTGAAAGCCAAGCTTTCGCGCCATGGCCCCAAGCACCTGCGACGAGACTGTCGAATGCACCAAGTAGATATTGTCCACAAAAGCCCCCGCCTGCTCAACGACATACATGGCAAACAAGAACCCAATCTCGTTCCCCGTCAACTGTCTCCATGTCCCATTCTTGGTTTCAACGGCAACGCTAAATCTATCGGCGTCGGGGTCGTTGGCAATCACGAGCTTGTGGCCCAACAGCTTGGCCGTCTCCATTGCCAAATCAAGGGCGCCCCTTTCCTCGGGGTTGGGGAAACTCACGGTGGGGAACGCCGGGTCGGGTTGCGCCTGCTGGGAAACCACTTGCCATTCACACAGTGTGGTGTCAAAGAGGTCCAAGCACTGCTTAAAGATGTCGAGCCCAACGCCATGCATTGGCGTGTACACAAAATTGAAATCAATATTGTTATCCCTAACCAAGACGGCTTGGACCCCGGCCAAGTACTCTTGAGTGACTTTTTCTCCCACAGTAACCAACCGGCCGGCCTTGACGCCCTCCCGGATGTTCAAGGCAACGTCCCACACGCCCTCCCACGGACTCAAATTCTCTTCAATCGACTGGGCAATACCCACATCGTGCGGGGGTATAATCTGGCACCCGTTGGAGTAGTACACCTTGTACCCATTATCGTTGGCTGGGTTGTGCGACGCAGTGATCATGACGCCGCCAGAGGCCTTGTAGTGGTCAATCGCAAACGGAACGAGCGGAGTGTGCACGTATCCGCGGTCTTGGCTCTGCAGGCTGGCGTTGTCCAATCCGGACAAGTTCGAGTCCAAGTCCAACGAGGTTTTGGAGAGGTTGTTTGCCGAGCCCAAATAGTAGACCTTGACCCCCCTGGTGAGGGCCACGCTCGCCAAGATTTCCGCAAACCGCTGGGAGTTGTAGCGGTGGTCGTACCCAATAACAACCGAGGGGGTCTCATGGTTCTGTAACAAGTACTTGACCAACCCCTGGGATGCCTGCAACACCGTGACGTCGTTCATGTGGGCAAACCCCGACTCCATTGACGACCTCAACCCGGCAGTCCCAAATGCAATCCTGGTCGAAAGCTTTTTGTTGAGCACATCGTACTTGCCTTCTTTCTGCAACTGGCGTATCTCATCCTTGGATTTGGGGTTAACGTCTATGGCTAGCCACGACTCAACCAATTGGTCAATCTGGTGGGTGTTTTGTGTTGTCATTATGGGGGTGAGATACTTCTGTTTTTTTTTTTTTTTTGGTGGTGTTGTTACATCTCTACTTACTATCAATAGCCTGCAAAATAAACAGAGTAAACTTGTCCGTGGCATACGCTTCAACCTGGATATTGCCATTTTCTAGCAAGTCCTCAACTGTCGAAACGGCAACAACCTTGTCTGTGGCACTTGCAAAGTCGAGAGGCTTTCCAACCACCCACGTTTTTGTTTTCTTGGTGTAGCGTGCTACAGAGTACCTCGTGTCTGTTTCAAGAACCACCAACACACTCGACGACGGGTCGACTGTAAAGCTCTTGATTTTTCCAAAGCTTATCTCGTGTGCTGTGGTCCCCTTTCTCAAATCCAACACCTTGACTACCCCATCCACGGAGGCTGCAAGCAACCAGTACCCATTGGCAGCAAACTCCACCTGCAATATGGGGCTCGTGCCAACACTAAACGAGCCCAACTCGTCTCCCGTGAGTATACTGTGCAACTTGATCTCGGTGCCGGCGTAGAGCGCAAGAATCTCCCCGTCAACGTGGACTTTGCCGCCCTGGAACTCGCCCTGGTGGGTCGCCAAAATGGACTTGCCGTCACACACCACCCACGACTTTTCC
The DNA here is from genome assembly GCA_030579015.1 of Zhuliangozyma blackwelliae. Lineage (NCBI taxonomy): Eukaryota > Fungi > Ascomycota > Pichiomycetes > Serinales > Debaryomycetaceae > Zhuliangozyma > Zhuliangozyma blackwelliae. Next base: position 24,389 of record JAKTZW010000007.1, on the reverse strand, counting down.
AAAAGCACGACAAACACGGCCAACGTGGGGTGGCAGATAACTTCGTGGCCCGGCTCCTTCAAGTCAATAACATTCCCGTCATAGTGCAAGGTTTCCCGCGATATGTAAACGAGCTTACCCCCACTCGCCACGGCCAAGCCGTCCACATTTTCAGCCGGGGTGGTTCCAACTACGGTGTGGTTGTTGTGGTACACGAGAATCTCGCTCGGAAGCGCCAATGCAAGGTGCGAGGCATTTCTGTACATCTTGAGGTATGGCTGCAACTGAGTGGTTTCCTTTTCTTGCAAGTGTAGTTCATCTTCAGGACCAAAGGGCGCCTTTGGCTTTTGGCTCTTGTGCAACTTGAACAAGGAATCTCTTTCGTTTGAAATTTCGTCAAATGCCGCCGCCGTCGCTGCGGGCTCGTCCCCCTCGCCCTTGTCAACAACCAAAGACGTGGCCAATTTCTCCAATGCATCTCGAGCTTCGTCCCTTTCTCTAATGGCCTTGGCGGCGACCCTCACTGCTGCGTCGGCTCGATACAATGCCGTGCTTAGCTCCAACCGCGCGGCAGCTAGTTGTTTCTTTAATGTAAACAACTCCAACACGGCGGCATCCCATTCGTTCTGGAAAGTCGATAGCAATGCCGGTATCGATGTTTGGGCTGACGCAATAGGCGGCACGTATTTCTGGTTGGTGTTTACCGAGATGAGTTCGTCTTCCGTCAATGGGTCATTGGATATCGGGTCGGTGCCGGAAGTTGATATGTAGTTGACAATGTGTTTTCTCTCAAATATCGACCCGCTTTTGGGCGACACTACCGGGTTCTCGGCTTTCTCTCCTGAGATGGCACAGAACATTGTGTTGGTTGTGTTGTATTGTGTTGGGTTGGTTGGGTTGGGCTTTTAGAATTTTCGGTTTCAGATTTTTTTTTTCTTCACTCTGCATGGCACTACAGAGTACAAATTACATGGGACTATCCAGGTCCCTTTCCATAAAGCACAATAAACATACCATTAAACGCTTGCTCCAGAGAAGTAAATAGAAAAAAGAACCACCGAAACCACTGCAACTACTGCATGCACCACCACTACAACTACCTAGACATCATTAATCGCTGTCTTCCTCCTCCTTGTGGTGTTCATACGCCGCCTCGTGCTGCGGAGCCAGTCTATACCGTCTTCTTCCGGTGCCAAACAACCCGCAACAGTGGCCCAACAAGTTAAAGAGCACCACGAGGATTGCAGCCGCGGCAGCCGACCACGCAAAGGCATAAAAGTTGATACTCAAAAACGACTTGATGCCAAAGTCTCCCACATTGTCATTGACTTGTGACCTCACGTATGCATACACCCCCGTGGCCAAGCCGCCGCCAACAATTGCAAACACAGCCACGGCAAACTCAAACAAGAAATTGAGAAACGAGAGGCAGCAATTGTCGGGCGAGCAGCAAAACGCCAACACCTGGATAAGAATCGAGACAAACGACAACACCGCCGTGGTTATAAGCAACGCAAACGCCGCCGTGGTCAAGTTGTGCAACGTATTCAAATTCTGCTTCAAGTTGCCGGGCAAGGTCAAGTCGTCCTCGGTCAAGTTGTTGAGCAAGACGCGCAATTCGCTCTTGACCGTGGCCGACAACTGGTTGATTGCTTGTGACTGAGTATCGACAACAATCCCATCAATGGTTCTATTAACCTCCAGTCTGAAAACTTCGAGGGGGTCAAAGAAAAATGCCGCCTTGGGTGGGGAACACCACGTATAATTGACATTGGAATTGTCGAAGTTATTGATAAATCTGCCCAAGGCACCGCTCCACACCCGGCCCTCTTCACCGCCAACAATCTCTCCTCGACAATAGCCCCAAAAACTGACCGAGTAAACGTCGGCAATGCCCAATTGACTGGGCGTGACATTGTTCAACACGTCATTGATTGCCTGCGAAACAGTTGTGTAAAACCCGGCTCCTCCTACTCCTCCGGCTGCTTGGCCCTGGCCCTGGGCCAAGCCCGAGACAGCACCGGCAGCAGCAGTGGCGACAGCAGCCCAGTTTTGAGTGGTTGTGGCTGTAGTGTCGCGCTTGCTAGCACCAACACCCGCAGTGTTTATAATCTTTTTCAAATCAAGCCCGGCAAGGTGGAAATTGATGAGGTAGGTGTTTGTCAAGTACGATTTGTTGGCGTACGAACCAGTCACGGCAAATACCGAGAGGACGGTGATGGCTGCGGAAAATAGTATCAAAATCACTCGAAATACCTTGAACATGGTTGGTGTGAGTGGTTTGTCTTTTGATTGTGGGTGTGGTGTGATGTGGCGGTGCTGGGAGTCTCGGGATTTCGAGAGGTATTTATAGTAGGCGCAGGTAATAACAAGAAAAAAAGGAGGGAGGCGCAAGGGGGGGAATGGGGCAGTGATCTCAGTTTCAAAGAGTATCAAATCAGGCAAGTAGCCACTGAAACAATGAGGGTTATAACGCCAACCACGCACTACAAGACCAAACGAAATCAGAGGACAGAAATCAGGTGGAGATCATTTGATGTTGCTGGCTGACTGACCGGAAAAAGAAAAGACAAAAAAAATAAGCAAGCCATCTTTTTTTAGCAGGCTGCATTTTTTTTCCTTCTTTTTTTCAACTTGTCTCACTCTGTTAACAGTGTTATATATATATATACATATATGTATACACGCTGATTTACACTATTGTACATAGCTGGCAGCTGGCTCATTAGTCTTCCAAATCATCAAATCCATCAAGCAACTCTTGTTCCAATTCATCAAAGTCGTCTTCCTTCTTGGGCTTTTTTGTCACCACATCGTCCACTTCGTCATACAGTCTCTTTTTGCCGTAAATATCCTTGATAAACAGGTCGTGGCCATTCTTGTCGTCTTTCTCCCCCTCCCCTTCACTGTCTTCATCTTTGTCGTCGTCGTCGTCGTTTCCAAACGAGTCGTCTTGTCCATTCCCGTTTCCTTCTTCTTCCTCCTCCTCCTCCACCTCCTCATCATCATCGTCGTCTTCACTCAACCCAGCTAAAAACTCATCAACCTCTTCGTTCGCTTCGTCTAGGTCGTACCCTTCAAGTGGCTCGGCCGGCTCGAGTTTCGGTATTCTGTTGCTCTCAAGCGCACTCCTATACTTTTCCACTTCCTTGTCGGCTATTATCCAGTGCTTGGGGTTGCTGGTATCAATCAAGTACTCGCTCTCGTCGACTTTGGTCCACGACGATAGACACGCAAAGAGCCAGTCGGGGTTGACTAGCTTGATCTCCGGGTTTATCTTTCTCGCCACCCTGGTCTTGAACGTAGGCCCGCTCTCCTCTGAAACGTCGCGGCATATGACATGCGTCACCTCGGGGTACACCTCATTAACAACGGTGACGCCAAACTGCTTGCTCCAAATGACAATGTCGGCCGAGTTTAGTGGCACACCAAGCGGAATGATGCCGGAAAACAACACCGTGATACCCTCCAAGCATTTGCTCTTCATTCGCGGTATTATATCTGCCAAATCGGGCTTCACCCCGGCCGTGGCCAACACTCGGTAGTACTCGTCATGGATGTTGGCCAACACCTTGTTCAACGCCACCAACTCGTTATCGTCGTCAAACAATAGGTGCTCCTCATCCTCATCCTCCTCGTCCGACGACTCCTCCTGGTGTTGGTGGTGCAATTGCTCCAAGTCGTGCTGCAACTTTGCCAACGGCCGGTCATGCTGCTGCTGTTCAATCGACTGGTTTCTCGATAAGGATTGTTCAAGGAGCAAGTTGGCATTGTCCTCGCCGCCTCCAAGCGCAAGGATTCGTTCAACTGGGGACGACGCCGGCGCCTCCAATTGCGTGGCACCCACTTCCCCTTCTGTCTCTGCTTCACCCTCACCCACTCCCCCCTCTTTTGTTTTGTCCCCCTTCCACTCCTCCTTTGCTTGTTCGGCCGCAGCTTCCAATTTCGCAATGGATCTTCTCTTTTTTGTTGGCCCCGTTATCTGACCATTCTTTTTCGGCAAAAAACTCGAATTGATATCGCCAATCCCCACAAAAAAGTCATAAGGCACAACCTTGATCAAGTTGTTTTCCCACTGCCACACATCACCTCGATCGTCAATAATCACCACCATGGATTGGTCCACGGGGAAGAGCCGCTTCAAGTTCTTGTGCGTGAGCGACCCGCTCTCGTCTCGAGACAAGATCCGGTCGCCAAAGTACTTGGCCTCGGGGTCAATTATCTTGGCAATGGCCAATGCATAGTTTCTCGTGGCCATGGTATAAATGTGCATCTCATACTTTTCAGCAATCGACTCGAGAAACGCCGCCAACCCCGGGCGCACCTTGACATAGTACCAGCACTTGGTGGGGGCGAGTTTGGCTCCGGTCCACCCTGGCGGGGCAATGGCGTCTTCTTCGAGACAAAACGTCTTGACATCCTTGACGGCGGGGTAGTTGGGGTTGGCCGGGTCCAGCTGCCACTCCCCCACCGTGGGGTCCACCGTGGCGTGGATAACCGTTTGGTCCAAGTCAACCACCAAAATCAACTTTTTTTCCCCCGTCAACCGGTCAGTGGTGCTGCTTTCAATCTTGGCCGCTTCGTCCAAACTGATTTTTAAACCAGTATTATCGTGGGACATGGCTATGGTGGCCCTGTCCTCGTAGTTGTACCCCAGGTAGTCCCTCTCTTCGTCGAGCGACTTGCCGCACAATGCACAGAGGCCGCCATATTGCACGGTATGGGCACACACCTCGCTTATGCTGCACAATTCCACCTCGGAATGGAGAATCTCGTCCAGGACCTTGACATTGATGGCGTCAATGGTGCCCTCAATGGGCGACTCAAACGTGCCAATCCGTTCAACGCGTATTTGGGGAGGCGGGTCCTCTTTGGAGTTGGGGTCGTCTTGGTATTCCCAGTATTTGTACTTGAGTAATGTTTTGTGCTTGGCAACCTCATCTCCTTGGTGCGTGTCTATGGATGAAATTATAACTGGAAAGGGCGCCGAGGAGGGTAGTTTTATTGGAGTCGACATGGTGTGAGAAAAAAATAGTGAGCTGCGTCAATGGTGTTGCGGGGGTAATGTTCTTGTTATAGTGTCTCCAAAGGGTTGCTGTTTTGGTTACTGTTCTTGTTATTGTTGTTGATGTTGTTGTTGTCGCTATTTTGATGTTGTTGTGTCTGTTGTTTTTTGTTTGTTTTTTTTTTCTATGCGAAACCCATCTCCCCCCCAGCTGGAGGTGAGACCTTTTTCTTTTGTGGCGCGCGATGGTCACGTCGCGGCCGCCCCAGCAGAGTTGGCGCCAGAGAGAGGGAGGGAGAAAAATGAGAACCATTCTAGGCGCGGCCCCAACCACCCAACCACTAGCCCGCTTTCCCTTGCTCAAAGCAAGGACAGCTCCCCTCATGACAGAGATACTACACAGTCTTGGGGATAGCCATTGCCACCTCCATCCAGAGTGCACTGAAAAGGATGTTTTGCAGTTGGCAGAGGCACTAAACCAAATGGATTACCCCCAACACTTTTTCCACATCATGACGACTCAGCACCTCGACATTCATTTGTTGGATTTGCTACTAACCAAGCTAGACACCCCTGGCATCGTGGTCCCGTACTTTGGCGTACACCCCTGGTTTGCCCATTTGTTTACGGTGGACAGCAGTATAGACAAAGCTTCTCACTACACCCGCATCTTGACACCAGAACCGTCGCCCGAGTTGCTCTCGCGGCTACCAACCCCGGTGAACTTGCACGAGCACAACCGGGCCATCCAGCTGATTATCAGCAAGCACGCGCTACAAGTCTACGGAATCGGCGAGATTGGCATTGACAAGGTGTTTAGAGTGCCGAGCAATGGGTACTGGGGCAACTTGGACCATCCACTCTCGCTGGAGTACAAGCTCTCGCCGTGCCGAGTGGCCATGGACCACCAGGTGGCAATATTCCAAAACCAGTTGCAGCTCGCTAGCGCGTTGAAAAGACAGGTTTCGATCCACTGCGTCAAGGGCCACGGCGTGCTCTATGCCGAGGTGCAACGCCACCAAGAAATACCCCGGGTATTGCTCCATTCGTACACGGGGTCCATTGAGCAAGCACAAACATGGATCAAGCATAGAAGAAACGTTTACTTTTCGTTTTCAAACTGGATCAATGGCGAAAAGGTGGGGAAATTGGAGCAGCTCGTGGCGGTGCTCAAGCCAAACCAAGTTTTGACCGAGAGCGATGTGCCCATTGACACCTACTTTGGCCAGGGAAATGCCAACGAGTACAATAAACACCTCCTAGGTATCTACCACAAAATCAGCGCCATCAACAGTATTGAGCCAGAGCAGATCCATGCAAATTTATTGGCGTCGCTTGGGATTATATAACCATCCATTTAATATTTCGTCTACTTACAATCTCGACTTGATAATGTCAACAAACTCTGGCTTCAAAGAAGCGCCACCAACCAAGAATCCATCCACATTGGCCTTGTCCCTAAACTCGGGGGCATTCTTGCCATTGACGGAACCACCGTACAAGATTCTGGTGGCAGCAGCTTGCTCCTCGCCAATAGTCTTGGCCAAGTGGTCTCTGATTCCCTTGTGGGTCTCTTCGGCATCCTCGGGGGTGGCGGCCAAGCCGGTGCCAATAGCCCACACGGGCTCATAGGCAACAACAATGTTTTTCCAGTCGGAAACAATCTTGGACACCGCATCCAATTGTCTAGCGCAAACATCCAACGTGACACCCGACTTTCTCTCTTCCAAAGTCTCGCCAATACACAAGATAACCTTTAATCCATTATCCAAGGCAAACTTGGTCTTTTCAGCAATGAATTCGTCCGACTCCTTGATAATGGTTCTTCTTTCAGAGTGGCCAGTCAAGGTCCATTTGGCACCCACATCCAAAATCTGCGAGGCGCAAAGCTCACCGGTGTAGGCACCGCACGACTTGTTAAAGACGTTTTGGGCAGCAATCTCCACGGTTGGCTGCTTATTCTCTGCCACGGCCAAGCCAATGTAGAGGGAGGGTGGGGAAATAACAACCTCGACATTCTTGGGCAAATCAGCCTTGTTCAAATTGTCGACAATGTCCTTAATCTGCTGCTTGGTGCCATTGGCTTTGAAGTTGCCTCCAACAAAGAATTGACGAGCCATAGTGATTCAATTGAGTAATAGGGGGGATGTTCTGAGGGAAAGGGGGAAAGGAAAAGAAGGGGGGAGGAAGTTGATTTTTTTTTTTCTTCTTCTCCTTGCCTTGTTTTCCTTCTAATCCACATTCTTATATGTTCAACTTATGGAGAGGTGAAACCCGGAGGAAAAAAAGACGTCGGCTTGTTCGTCACCCCACGACTGCCCCCGGTTAAACAACAGTGTGATTGTGATTTCACATGGGGGAGGGAGCAAGTCGTGCGTGGCGTGCACAACACCAACTGGTGATTCCCTACTCGTTCTAGCTGGTTTCTTTCTTTCTTTCTTTCTTTCTTTCTTTCATTCATTCATTCATTCTTTCTTTCTTTCTTTCATTCTTTCTTTCATTCTTCTCCTATGTATGCCCTACGTTGTGATCTATAGAGTTCACGTGGTTGGCCGCCAACGACTCGGCGCTATTCAACACCGACTGGTTATCCACCTTGAACCGCGAAACCAACTTGTCGCGGTAGTCGGTATACTTTGCGCCATATTGTATCCTGTCAAACATCTCCTTTATGGCCTTGTTCTTTTCACGCGTGCTCTTGATGGCCTCCTTTTGCGCTCTGATGATGGAGATAATCTCTCTATCCTCCAATTGCTTATTGTCGATACCCATCTCGTCGCCAACCTCTCGAGTCACCTCCTCATCGAGCTCCTCCTCGTCCAAGTCGTCCCACGTTAGCAACGGTGTCTTTAAGTTGTACTTTTGCGTCTTGTCGTCCTTCTTCATAATCAAAAACTGGCAATGCGGGACATTCTTTAAACTCTCAAACTCCTCATACGTCCACTTGAACCACTTCATAAGGAAAACCCTTGACCAGATCCCGTGCGACACAAGCACCAACACATTGGGAAAACTGTCGTCCCTAAACTGTCGAAACAAACTCTCATTAAACGACGCCACGCGGTCATACACATCGGCAGCACTCTCGCCATTGGGGATACGGTAAAAGAAATGGCCATAGTGCGCCCTCTCCTCCCATATCCTCTCCATCTCCTCGTGGGCGCTCTGAAAGTTTCCAAAGTCCTGCTCTCTCATACGAGGTTCCTCCCGCACACAATACTCAACGCCGGGGGAGTTTTTGATCCCCTCAATGATATTGTTGCACGTTTGTCGGGTTCGCAAATAGGGGGACGTGTAAAACATGACGGACTTGGCATTGCGCTTGGTGCTCGACCGAAACGACTCGTGCTCAAAGAACTTGTTCAACACTTGTCCTGCGGCAAGCGATTGGTAGTGTCCGCGTTCAGTCAAGGGAACGAGATGGTTGGCGGTGTACCGGTTCACCGACTTGTCGCAGTTCCCCTCCGACTCGCCGTGTCTAACAATGAGAATGTACTAGAAATAAACAGTTAGTATACTGTCCGCGTATCCCGCCGAGCCGTGTGTGTGTGTGTGGGGAAGGGGAAGGGGGAGGGGTGATAACGTACCTTTGGCTTTGCCATGCTGCTGTGTTTGGCTGAGTAATCAATCTGCGCCAAGTGAAAGTTGGGAGGTGCGGAAGAGAGAGAGAGTGAGTGAGTGAAGGAGGAGGAAAGACGAAGGGGATGCGCACAACGCCCCACAAACCACAGAAAGTCACGTGTATACGTGCAGGATACATACAAATAAGTGAACCTTGTTACACCAAACACCAAGGAGGGTTACCACAGAGGCAAGCAGCAGCTATGGAATACAACACCCCCGCTATGGAACAATGCAAAGCAAAACAAAGCAAAACAAAACAAAGCAGAACAAACAAAAGCGAGATAAACACAACTCTATTCATACACACACTAATCCTTTACAATCAACTTTCTCTCAATGGCAAAGCTCTTGGTGAGCTCTTCGTCGCACTGCTTCAAAATGTCATCGGCCAACGCATCAATGGCGTGGCTGTACAACATATTGTTGAACCGCGGTGGCTCAACTGGCAACTTGAAAATAGACCTCCACTCCTCCGTGTCCAACTCCTTGTCGCCCTTCTTTTGCCTCTCCAAGTTTTCCAACTTTCTTTGCTGCTTCCATTGCTGGATCTTGGACGACTCCTTTTGGTGCTGTCTCTGGTAGTAGTTGAAATTGTTTTGGTCATAGTTGTACGAATCAACCTGGGAGTACAACGTCTCCAACAAGTGAGACAACGAGTTGGCGTTGGCGTTGGACGACAAGTTGAGAATGTTTTTTGGAGCCGGTTCCTGGGGCGCCAAGCTCGACAAGTACAAGTTGACCAAAGCCTGGTTCTGCACATTCAACTCGAGCTCGTCAAAGATGTTGAGGTACGACACCTTGTGTTGCTCCAAATCCTTGCTCTTCCACTTGCCGTCAATGTATGCATTCATAAACTCGCTCGACAACCTAAATGCCTTGACATTGACTTCTTGGCTTATGGTGCTCATGTCGTGGACGAGTATGAACACGTTGGCGTTGTTCAACTGTTGCTGCGCCAACCCCTCGACAAGCTGCTGGGTGGCAAAGTTTCCGCCAATTGTGGACTGGAACCAGCCCTGGAACCCGACACCGTAGCCCAACTTTTTGAGCGATTCCAAATAGTCCTTTTGGTATTGCGCGCCGCTTCTCGACTTGAAAGACCCGCCCTCATACTGGTCCGGGTATGGAAAGGGCAACGCGTGTGTGATATCTATAGCACCCTCGTCCTCAAACCCCAACAATGCACCGGAAAACAATTGGGGGTAGTGCTCGGAGGTGTGTCTGAGCAACGACAACAACACTGACGACGAGATATCTATTGAGTGCACGGTTGGTGAGTCATACCTGGGAAAAACTGTTAGTATTTTGGCACAAACAACCATATGACGTTTCAAGCACATACTTGGATGGTGACTGTGTGGTTGACATGGTGAGTCACTGATTAAGGTTGTATATATATGTATGTATATATATCTAGACGTATATATCCTTGAAAGGTTTTGAAAAAAAATTTTCTCATTCTCGTTGAGCAGAGATTGTTATAATAAAGGGAAAAATTTTCGTCTTGGGTTATCTTTTACCACAACCACTACAGAACCAGCGTTTGATAACATGTCCACCGAAGAAGTAAACCAAGTTGCCGAGCAGGTCCAAAAGACTTATTTGGACGATGTTACGGGCGAGCACGTGTCCAAGTCTGAATTGAAAAAGAGACAAAAGCAAAGACAAATTGACGCCAAAAAGGCTGAAAAGGCAGCCAAGGCCGGTCCCCAGCCTGCTGCAAAGAAGAAGGACGAATTGGCCGACTTGAACCCCAACCAGTTTTTCGAAATCAGGTCTCGTCAAATCAATGAGATGAGAGAAAAGAACAATGCCGACCCTCTGGCATTCAACCCATACCCCCACAAGTTCCATGTGACTGCAAAGGTTCCTGAGTTTGTTGAAAAGTACAGCTCTTTGGAGAGGGGCGAGGAGTTGAGGGATGTTGAGGTTAGCATCTCTGGTAGAATCATGACCAAGAGAGAGTCTGGGTCCAAGTTGAAGTTTTACGTCTTGAAGGGAGACGGCATTGAAGTCCAAGTCATGGCGCAAGCCCAAGACGCCGAGTCCGTGGAGGCTTTTGAGCAGATGCACGAGCACTTGAGAAGAGGCGACATTATTGGCGTCACTGGGTTCCCAGGAAAGACCAAGCCCGCCAAGGGTGGCGAGGGTGAGTTGTCGATCTTTGCCAAGACGGTGCAATTGTTGACGCCATGTTTGCACATGTTGCCCACGGAGCACTATGGTTTCAAGGACCAAGAGGCCAGATACAGAAAGCGGTACTTGGACTTGATCATGAACAACAATGTTAGAGAAACCTTCAAGGTTAGGTCGCAGATTATCAAGTACATTAGAAAGTTTTTGGACGACAGGGAGTTTATTGAAGTTGAGACTCCAATTTTGAATGTGATTGCCGGTGGCGCCACCGCCAAGCCGTTCCTCACCCACCACAACGACTTGAACATGCAGATGTTTATGAGAATCGCTCCCGAGTTGTTTTTGAAGGAGTTGGTTGTGGGCGGCATGGACAGAGTCTACGAAATTGGTCGTCAGTTTAGAAACGAGGGCATTGACATGACCCACAACCCCGAGTTCACCACTTGTGAATTCTACCAGGCCTACGCCGACGTTTATGACTTGATGGACTTGACCGAGTTGATGTTTTCCGAGATGGTTAAGGAAATCACCGGCAGCTACGTCATCAAGTACCACCCCGAGGGCCCCAGCGGCGAGGAATTGACGTTGGACTTTTCCCGTCCTTGGAAGAGAATCAACATGATTGAAGAATTGGAAAAGGTGTACAATGTCAAGTTCCCCAAGGGCGAGGAGTTGCACACCGCCGAGACCGGCGAGTTTTTGAAGAAGGTGTTGAAGGACAACAAGTTGGAGTGTCCACCGCCATTGACCAACGCCAGAATGTTGGACAAGTTGGTGGGCGAGTTGGAAGATGCCTCCATCAACCCCACCTTTATCTTTGGCCACCCGCAGATGATGTCGCCCTTGGCCAAGAAGGACAGATCCATCCCCGGGTTGTGTGAAAGATTCGAGGTGTTTGTGGCCACCAAGGAAATCTGTAACGCATACACCGAGTTGAACGACCCCTTTGACCAAAGAGCCAGGTTCGAAGAGCAGGCCAGACAAAAGGCGCAGGGTGACGACGAGGCCCAAATGGTGGACGAAACTTTCTGCAATGCTTTGGAGTACGGGTTGCCACCCACCGCTGGTTGGGGATGTGGTATTGATAGATTGGCCATGTTTTTGACCGACTCAAACACTATTAGAGAAGTCTTGTTGTTCCCCACCTTGAAGCCGGATGCTTTGGTGTTGAAGGGGCTTGAAGAGGACAAGTAGGTTTAACGCAATGTGTAGGTTTAACATTATAATTGTATTTACCGAGTTGTGTCCAGCTTAGTTGGGGTTGTGTTTGTGCAAGTCGCCCGTGCGTTTCATTTCTAGGGCCCGTTTGTATGGCGGGGCGGTAGGCAGCTGCACGGGGTCAAGGGCAAGTGTGGCCAAGTCGAGGGTATATGTAGCGTCCGAATCAATGCCGCTGACATCGCCGCATGCGATAAACGGCGCCACCCGGCGTTCGTCCTCGGGTAGCTCCAAATGTTCCAAATTAGTTGCCTTGCCGATATCTGCCCCTTCAAAAAACTCCTCCGTCGACTTGGTTAAATCGAGCGTGGGTTGCCATCCTGGGCGCGGCCTGTACCCAAGACACACAATGAATGCTTCCAACGACGTTCCCCGACTGGCGCGGGGCTTGGCGCAAATGACCCGTTCGAAAAGGTACCCGAGCTGGGCATAGAGCAAGTCAATGTCTCTCCCCCTAAAGATCTTGGCCACAAATGCGCCGCCTGGTTTCAACAAGCACGTTGTGAGTTGTAGTGCCGACAAGATAAGTTGGGCTTGGATATACTCATCGAGGTCGTGCAAGCCAGTGACATCGGGGGCGCCATCAGAACACACAAAGTCTGCTGGCTCGCCGCCAAAACAGTCTAGTATTCGTTGCAACGTCTTGGGGTGCGTAATGTCAGCTTGGATGGTGGTGACGCCGTCGATGGGGGTCATGGGCTGTAAGTCAACGGCGACTATTGTTGCGTCGGCGCCCAACTCTCGCGACAATACCTGGGACCACGATCCTGGCGCCGCGCAAAGGTCCACTACTCGGGCCACTCCTGAAAACAAGTCGAATTCTTCGTTGAGCTGGAGGAGTTTGAACGCCGACCGTGCTCTCCATCCCTCTTCCTTGGCCCGGCGGTAGTACAAGTCTCTTTTGTCCTTGGAGTGTTTGCCCATGGTTGTGAAAACTGGTTGATGAAGAGGAAGAAGGAAGAAAAAAAAATTTTTCACACACAAACAAAAAAAGGATAACCAACAACCACATCCAAGAAGTGTTCACCCAAGAAGTGTTCACCAACCAGTCAGTCAGCGACAACCACCACACCATGTTGATGAGATCAATTAGGCATTTCCGCACATGCACGCGCTTGTCGGTAAAGTCCCCCGCCCAGCATATCAAGGAGGTGAAGCAGGAGAGACTCGAAGCCGAGCAGTTTGCCGAGTCGTTGCTTCGAGATCAGACCGAGTACCAACCCAGCACATTGTCGACGCACGAAATCAAGAACGGGTCAAGACCCATACCCATCAATGTCGAATTGTTGCAGTACAAGCCGTTGAGGGTGGCCAAGACCCACGGCGACGAGGTGGCCACGATCCAGTTTAGCGGCCACGACGAGGACGAGTTGATTCGCGCGGGCGAGTTTGCCTTGAGAGCCGCTTACTACTTGGGAATCCCCTGTTCCAAACTCACGAGCTTAAAGACGCAAAAGAAGTTGTACACCATCAACAAGTCGCCCTTTGCCCAGGCCAAGACGAAGCAGAATTTCCACCGTATCACCTACAATAAGCAAATCGCCGCTTTTGACGCAACCCCCGAGGTGGTTGACTTGTGGGTGTCGTATATCAATAGGTACAAGATTGAGTCGGTAAAGTATACCGCCACGTTGAGCTCGTATGAGTCGTTGAACTACCACGAGGAGTTGAAGAAGCAGGAGTTGGCGTTGCCTGGCGCGTACAACGGCATCGAAGACCCTGTGGCCAAAAAGGTGAAAGAATTGCTTGCTTCAGATGCTTTCAAAAAGACTCTCGAGTCTAAATAAGTTCTTGTATATATATCGACACACATTTTGTATTGCTGTGTTCTTCCCTCCTCCCCCCCCCCCTTTATCCATAAACATCCCAATCGTCCTCTTCCTCCTCCGAATCCTCTTCCTGGGCCTTTCTGATCTCATCTTCTATCGCCTTCTTTCTATTTGCTTCCTTTTCAAGCAAGTTTGTCCTACACAATGGACAGGTGGAGTTCATGGTGAGCCAAGGGCCCACGCACTCCAAGTCAAACACATGGTTGGTCCTATGGCCACACGGCAACCGGACCACTAGGGGGTACCGGTCGTCGTGGTACTTGTTGGTGCATATCGGGCAAAAAGCATCATCGTCAAGGTCCTTCAACGGGATCCGTTCCAACGTGTCGAGGTACGATTCGGCCACGCCAGATTGTTTGCTGGTTGCCTCGCCGAGGGATTCCATCAACGCTTGTGCGAGCGTAGACCCGTCACTGGCGCTCATTTGTTGTAATGCCATTGTCAACGCCTCTGCTGCGTATACATTCGAGGCCGGTTCTTGGGTGTTGCGCTGTTGGAGAAAGGTGTCTATTATGCTGCCCAATGTTTCGTGTTGTCGTCCCCGCTCGCCCTGTTGTTGCAGCAGCTGCTGCTGCTGCAGAGGCGGTGGCGGCTGCGTGATGTTGTGTTCCTCTTGTAAAAAGCGGTTAGTATAGCACCTCAACGCCATTGTGGGGGTATGCGTACCTTCATATGTCGACATAAAAGTGGTGGTGGCAAATGCCCTCCTATCAGTATATACATTTTCTTTTTTTTCAGTGTGTATTTATTCATGAGATCTCAACTATACACAATCTACTCCATCATGGCGTCGCAATCTTGGTCCTCCTCTTCCTCTTGCAAGCTGTGCTGACCTAGCGTAAAGTAGTCATGCTTGCTGCCCAAAAACAACGGCGTCATGGGCGGGTCTTCTGTGGGAGTTTGGACCGGGTTTAACCTTGGCGAGTCGCTTAAGGCTTGGTCAATCGACGTTTCTTGTGCCATTTGGTACAACTGGGTTCTGCTATTTGCCGTGGAGTTGTTCAACGACCGCGGCGGGGTTTGCGAAGTGAGCCAGAACCTGCTGGGCGAGCCACCCAAACTGACGGGGTCCAAGTTTGGCGAATCGGGAACGGGCTGGAGGATGGGCATGGCAGCAGCGGATGCGGATGCAGATGCAGGTGTGGATGCAGATGCGGGTGCGGTTACGACTACATAGTCATAGGACGGCGATGGAACTCGGGGTTGTCGCTGCTGGTTCAAGTGGGTGGTCAAGGGTTGTCCGAATGAGTTTTTGCGTATTAGGAATGGCGCTGCCGAGGGGGTGTATGGCTCGGGGTTGGGGTTGGGGTTGGGGTTGAGTGATAGTAGCGAGATTGTTGATGTAGACGGTATAATACGTCCATCCATATCGTTGCCGACAGAAGACGCTAGGAGCTGGGGCTCGGGGTGGTCGTCGTAATAGTTTTCTTGCGACTCGTCGAGGTAGTGGCCGTTCTTGGTGGTTGTGATCATCACGACTTTCAGTTTCTTCTTTTCCTGGGCCAACGATGAAGATAGTAAGGATCTTCGGGAGCGTGTGTCTTGTGAGTTGTGTGAGATGTAGTGACTCTGTGTGTGGTTGTGGCTTTGGTTGTAGTTGTGGTTGTGACTTTGGCTTTGGCTTTGGTTATAGTTGTAGTTGTTTGGGTTGTTACTGCCGCCGCTGGTATTCTCGGCGAGCGATAGCTGGCTGACTTGTTTATCTAGTGGGTACGATCTGAGCGACATGGTTTGTTGGACAATGTCCTCAATATTAGGGGAAAAACCGAAAATCCAAGTTTCACTTTAATGCCTCTCTCTCTTTATCAGAAGAGAGAAAATTTTATCATTTTTCTTCCCGCTTCCTTCATATACGATTGCTTCATTGCTGAGGCACGGATGAGGGGGAGAAGAGAACTGGCCAATGTATCTATTGTCTTGGCCCCAGCTTCCCCCCTCTTCACCTCCCCACCTCCCCCACATTTTACACACTTTACTTTCACATGATTTCTCTATTTAATCGGTATTTGGATCGTTTGGGTCGATTCTAAATATTTTATCGGGGTTCAAGATCCTGTTGGGGTCCACCGCCATCTTTATCTTGCGCATCAAGCCAATAGTGTCCTCCCCCAACTCTTTGGTGAGGAAACTGCGCTTGGCGTTTCCAACACCATGCTCTCCCGTGCACGTGCCCTCGTTGGCCAAGCCGAGCTCAATCATCCGGTCCACCAATGCTCCAACTTCCTGCTTCTGCTCCTTGCGGTAAAAGATGTCGGCGTGAAAGTTGCCGTCGCCGGCGTGGGCCAACACAATGGAGTAAAACGGCGACTCCTTGATCCAGGTGTTGATCTGGTCCAACACCAGTGCTAGCTTTGAGAGGGGCACGGCAATGTCGGTCACCCAGATGCGACAGTCTTCGTCAATCTCGTTCTTGCCATAGTCAATCATGGCGTAAAATGCATTCTTTCGTGCCGAAAACAACTCCTCGCCCTCGGCGGCGTTGCGGGCAAAGATAAAGTCCAGGGCGTGGTTCTGGCGAGTAATCTTTTGTAGCACCTTGACATTCTCCTTCACCACCGTGTCATTGATCCCGCCAATCTTGAAGAAAACCGTTGGTGCTTCCAACCACTCGCGCGAGGTGTACCCGCTATAGTTTAAGCAGTGCATCATGTCCAGATCCAAAAACTCAATGGCAGTGGGTTGTATCCCCGACCGAAACACCTGGGCCACCGTGTTTGTTGAATCCAAAATCGACGGGAACTGCACCACCACCACCGACTCGCTTTGCGGTTTGGGGTATACCCGGCACACCGCTTCGGTAACAATGCCCAACGTCCCCTCACTGCCAACAAACAAGCCGGTCAAGTTGTAGCCGGCACTAGACTTGCGGGGCCGCTTTTTCGTCTTGACAATGGTGCCGTCCGGGAGCACCGCCGTGATGCTAATGACGTTGGCCACCATGGCGCCGTACCGGCTCGCATTGATTCCGCTGGCATTGGTGCCAATCATCCCCGAAATCAATCCATTGGGACCACAATCGGTGCCAAACATAAGCCCATGCGGCTCGAGCGCCGTGTTCAAATCCTGCCAATTGACTCCCGCCTGCACCACCACATCGAGGTCATTGTCGTTTATCGCGAGGACCTTGTTCATCCGCGACGTGTTGATCACCACCCCGCGGCGCGTGGAGTGGAAATGGCCCTCGAGCGACGTGCCGCCGCTAAAGGGCACCACGGGAACCCGGTGGTGGTTCAAGATCTTGAGGGTTTGCGACACCTCTTCGGTGCTAAGGGGGTAGATGATGAATTGCGGCACCTCGTGGGGTAGAGGTTTGTGCGTGGTGAACTCATTGCCGGTATGATGGTCGATTTCAGGTGCGGTGTTGACAACCGATATCCCCTGTTGTTTGATTAGTTCAACGACGCGAGGAATGTCTTTGCAGTATTCTGGTGGCCTGATGCTAGACAATTTGGTGGTGGAGCTCTGGGGAAAGAGATCTTCTGGAGGGCTGGCAATGGTTGTGTGTTGTCCATACTTGTAAGCAATATACGACGATGTGACGGTGATCCCGCCAAAGGCTACAGCCCGAGCCAATCCTCGTCGAAACATATGATGGTGATACACTATAAACCATTTTTCTTTTTTTTTTTTTTTTTTTTTTTTTTTTTTTTTTTTTTAATATATATATATTATCCAAAGAAATATGGTCTCATATACGCAGCTGTGGCGCGATATTGCAAAATGAAGGAGCAAGGAAATAGGCGTGCTTGCTTGATCAGGAGCTTTGAAAAGCTCTTTTCTCTGAAAGGAGACGGTGATACAAGTTGGTTTACCTGGTCAATATATGTAGAGACCTGTTCTGTATTTCTTTTGAAGTGCAAACTTTTCATTGACATTTGGGACAAAAAAGAGTGAAAACAACCAACCGCTCAGGAGTTCCCATATATGTCTATACAACCATATCAACAATCACGGAACGATCGGAGCTGGTGTTTGTTGCCCCTTTACTGACGTGGAAAAGGGGTACTTTACTAATTTAGCTGCTTATCACGTGACCGAGACAGGTGCTAGAAGAGCACCACAATTTAAGAATCGTAGTCAGCCCGTGTGGCGAAATGGTTATCGCTTTTGACTTCTAATCAAAGGATTCTGGGTTCGAGTCCCAGCTCGGGTTTTCTAAAATTTTCCCCTGCGGTTTTAGCTCAGTTGGGAGAGCGCCAGACTGAAGTAATAACTTTGGTCATTAAAGAAATCTGGAGGTCCTGTGTTCGATCCACAGAAATCGCATCTTTTTTTTTTTGGAACCTCTTTTGATCTTGCCCAGATCTGGTGACAACTACACAGTACATGGGTATCTATATCTATGTATATATCTCCAGCACATCGCGATTACATTAAAAAAAAAGCTTATAGAGCTAGTAACCTAAATACAATTGGTCGTCATCATTCTCAAAATTTTCAAAAGTGTGATAGTCCTCAGCCACCAGGTCCATATAGTCCGAGCTCAAGAATGGGTTTCTTGCCGCTCTGGGATCATACTTGCTAGATGTGGTTGACATCATCAACACGCTGGCAATTAGGGTGACGCTGGAGGTGAGATCACCCCTGGTGCTGTTCAAATTGCTGTTCAATTTCCGAATCTCCATCTTTTCAAGCTCAACCGAGTTTCGGTTATCAGCAGGTAGTTTGCAGATAAACTCGCTCATGTTGTACAAGTTTGTGGTGCGGTGTATCCTCTTGGGCTCGACGCTGTCGCCATAGCCGTTGGCGGTGCCGTTGTTGGTGGTGGTGGAGCCGCTGGTGGTGGTGGTGGTGTTGGTGCTGGCGTGGCTGTCAACACAAGTGTGTAAAGAAGAAGTGGCTGATGTTTCCTGGGTGATGTCTTCGTTGTCAATGTCCACACACAGGATGGACGACTGGTCAAAGATGGAGTCAACGTGGGAGTAGAGTGTGCTGGGGCTGGGGTCCAAGGAAACCATGGGCTCCACGGGGATCTCCGCAAGCGGCTCCTCTTCCTGGCGGGGAAAGAGGTTGAATATCATCGAGTGTCGTTTGTTTTTGCGGCCGCTCACCAGGGTCGTTCGTGGGATGGTGGTGCCTGTGGTGGCTGTGGATGTGTGGCTGGTGGTAGTGGTTTTGGATGTGCGGCTGGCGGTTGTTGTTGTGGTGGTGGTGGGAGGTGTGATGTTTGTCTTTGATGGGGCTTTGTTGAGCACGGGCGCCGAAGATCTATTCTTGAGCACCCTGCCTTGATTCTCCTTGTCCTCGTCGTCCAACTGGGACCGAGGCAAAGAGATCCTCAAGTTCAATGCGGATATGCTCTGGCTTAGGGGTCGAGACTTTCTCTTTTCTGCATTATTGGCGGTGGATCTGGTCCTGGGTGTGGGTGTGGATGTGGGTGCGGGTGCAACCGCAGTGCCATTGGCAGCACTCTTTTTTGATCTGAATGAATCGAAAATGGAGCTGTGACTACGTAACATCTTTGGCCTGTTGTCTGGTAAGGAAAAGATAAAATAGAAAAAACTGGCCAGCAAGGGATGTGTGTGTATATATTGGATTCCAAATTAATAGAAATTGTTGTTGTTGTTGTTGTTGTTGTTGTGTTGGGTGCTGTGTGTGTGTAGCCCATTGTATTGTGTCCGCGTCTTTTTTTTTTTTTTTCCTTCACTCTCTTGCGGGCCGCAACGAAATGTAAACAAAGCAAAACAAACAAATGGAAACTCCTTTCATTGTATACAGGAAAACTATAAAGTTTTTTTTTTCCTTTGTCGCGGCGCCTTTTTTTTAATTAATTAGTTCAGTGGCAACAAGAATGCTGTCTCGTTTGTCTGTCCCCCTTTCCCAGACAACACACAACAACAGACAACACAACACAACAACTACAAAACAACAACAAAACAACACCACAGCACATGAGGAGACACGATCTGGTGTGGAAGCTGCTGCCAAGGCTCCCGTCTTCCATTTTCCACTTTCCCCACTTTACCCCTATCTCGCCTTCTTTTTCTTTCTCACGTCACCCCATGTAACTCTCTATGACGCGTAAAGAGTATCTCAATTTAATCTAACCAAAATTTTTTTTTCTCTTCCCAGTGGAGTATAATTAATTATACCCTCTCCTGTCTATATACATTGACATGCACGGGTCTACATGATTGGAACCCCTTCCCTTCCCTTTCCTTCCCCTTATTCTCTACTCCCCTTTCCTTCCCTTTCCTCCCCGCCCCCTTATTCTCTACTCCACCCAAAAGTGGTATTTGTTGCTTTCATCCAACTTAAAGTGGTCGTCATACGGAATTTTGCTGAAACAAGCGCGTGAAACGGCTTTGTAATCGCTTAGCCTCTCGTTGCCTTTGTAGTCGCTCAGTCTGTCGTTGCCTTTGTAGTCGCTCAGCCTGTCGTTGCCTTTGTAGTCGCTCAGCCTGTCGTTGCCTTTGTAGTCGCTCAGCCTGTCGTTGCCTTTATAATCACTCAGCCTCTCGTTGCCATTGTACTCTCCCCCCCCCTCGCCGTTTGTCACATTCTCCGTTTTAATCAACCTGGTAAAGAATGGCTCGCTATTATTATACCGCTTCAACACAAACGTGCTCTTGGCTACCCGATTATCCTTCCGCAACGGGTTATACCGCGAGTCGACGCCGCTAAATGACTTGGCAATATAGTCCATAATTGGCTGTCGAACCACGGCCCGGGCTCCAGGGTGCAAGTACACCACCATCAATTCGTTGGTGACCTTGGCCCCCACGGGCTTGATATTGATGTACCCGATATTCTCAAACACGAGGTCAACTACCCCATAAACGGGCGGCACCACAAACCGTTCCAAGTCGCCCACTGCCTTGTTGCGGATGAAAAACTTGTTTTGCAACGCTTGGTTGTGACTGGATGCGTGCACGGCCTTGTCGATATCGGCAAACACATGGTAGTCGATCCCCGTGACATTGCGGATTTGGTACATGGAATCAGCCGGCAATTGCAAGTACCCAATCCCACCAAGAGAAATCACCTTGGGTCCCTTGACGGTGTGGTATTTGGACAAGTATGTGCCGGTCTTGAACGTTTCGCCCCCGCTTGTTGCCCTCTTGATGTCGCTAGCAGTGTCAAACGATTCGTATAGCTCATGGATCTTGGGGTTGGATGTGAATCCGGGGACATCGTACACAGTCTTTACCCCATCCACCACCACGGGGATAATGTCGCGGGTGAACCCGGGGAGGAACGAGATGCCGGGGCCGACTTTTTGGTTAAAGGAGGCAATGTACCGCTGCTTTTGCTTCTTGACCAAGCTAAAGGGAATGTCGCGCTCCTGTTTCTTGGCCTTGATGTCGGCGTACAACAAAAGAGCCTTGATCAAGGACGACTTGCCGCAGTTTGTGTTGCCAATAATGTAGGCGCCGTCGGGGATAAAGTGCAACAAGTCCTTAATCTTCCAGCTTTCGCGCGCCGACGCAATCAAGATGTTCTTGTCGGGAACGCCGTATTTCGATCCTAGATAGTCATTCAAAAACGTCTTTGCATACGTCCAGGAGGAGGAGGAGGAAGATGATGGTGATGCCGATGACGAGCGTTTCTCCACCAACCTGTCGGCTTTGGTCATGATGAAATGCACATTCTTGGGATCCCGGTGCTTAAACACTTGTGGGTTAATCCCCATGGGGAAATCATTGGCGCTAAACAAGTACACTAGCGGCGCGTGCTCCGGGATCGATTTCATGATTGCGCCAACGGGGTCAATGGGGAACTCGGCGCTGGTCATATTGTACTTGGCCTTGAATGTCACCTCGCGGCACCGCTTACACTCCTTGGCGGTGGCGTCGGGCTTGACGCGATAAATCTCATTGACAATCTCCATGGCTGACCGGCCGCGCGAGTCAAGCGCCGGTGCCTTAAAGTCAGCCGGGACGTTAAAGTTGTTTCCCAGGAGAAGTTTCTGGTCCTCATCGCTCAAACGCGCTAGGTATTGGTCGTATGTTTGGTTCTCGGGCCGCACCCGCGGCCGCACCACGGTGGTGGGGGTTGCGGGCGGGGGTTTGATGAAAAAGTACCCTGGCGCATCGGGGTTTTCCGATTGTAGTTTGATTCCGCATGACCGACACTTGGGCTCGAGACTGTACAAGTGCTCGATGGCGATGTTGTGAATACGCCTGGTGAATGTCCGTAGTAGTAGCGTGCGATTGATTAGCCTATTCATCGCGATGAGGTTTATGATTTTTTTTTTTGGTTTTTGGTTTTTGGTTTTTGTTTTTAGGATTTTTCTTTTTCCTCCCCTTGGTCTCCCAGCAGAAAATGTAATTTGATAAAAAACTGGATTAACTTGTTACATCTGTGGTTTTGGGAATGGATGTATATGAATAGTTGCAATGTATGGCTATTTTTTGTAAAAACTCTAGTTGATGCGGAAACTCAACTCATGCTATTTCTGGTTGTTCACTTTGGCTTATTTGCTTTTATGGGCACGGAACTTTTTTGTTGCTGTGAAAATCAATGACTATGGTTGCACATTCAAGATGAACCACATCAACGGCAGTATCGTAAGACCTCATCTTTCGGGATCAAACCGACACTTTGGGACGAGTGGAGACGGCACCACCGGGTCATCATCGCTGGTGTGCATATATATATATACATATGGTTACCAACTCTGGACTCTCTTCTTCTTCTTGTTGATTTCCGTTTTGTTTGACACGACACAAAACACAAACGGCAACGCAAGCAAGTCGCACAAAAGCCGGTGGTGCAGGTGTGCGTAACATTTACGAAGCAGGAGAGTTGCGATGATGAAATTCTTTTATCCACATCCATCTCCTTTTGCTTCATTCCATTCCGCCTTTCTTGTTACACATCTTCTTGCCTCAACTGGAATGGGATGCGAATTATTGGGCGTTTTGGGGTCTAGAAAATAACAGCAAAAATACAAAGCGTAATTGGAGGTACAAAGTGGATGTAAAGGTGCACACAAGCGGTGACACAAGAGTGCAGCAGCAGCAGCAGCAGTACATGAAGAAGCAGGAGCAAAAAGAAAAAGCAGGAGTTAAAAGAAATAGCGTATGTTGAAGGGGGAGGGGGGGAGCCAGAACGCAGTAAAACCATTGCATATAGGGGTAGAGTAGGCAACTGGAGCCAATTTCCAAGCATAGCAAGAATAGCAATCGCTCAACGCTTGGCGATGCGTCCGGGCCTATGTTACCAGTTGCATCACAAAAATAAACTTTGCACCACCTTCCCTCCCATCGCTTTTACTCCCATCGCTCCCACTCTCACCGGTCCCCCCCCCTATGTTCATAAAACAATTGTGTTTAGTCGGATGATCGACACAATAAGGATCAATATTATATCCGGCCAGACGTATCCCAGCAAAAAAAAAAAAAAGGCGTGACGATGGGTGGACAAAGCACTTGAGGGTGGCATTTTCGATTGTTGCTGCTACTTCCTCAACTAAACTGTGGATGAGCCGGGGTGGAGAGAGAGGCATTGGAGAGATGGACAATACTGAAATGGATGACGTCTTGTGGTGCATTATTTATTTTTTTTTGTCACCTCTTTTATTATTTTTCCATTAAAATATTTTTTTCTTTGTGTGAAGCCAGCTTATTTTCCTCCTCCTATTGTTTGGGTTCGAATTGTTGGTTTGCCCAGATGAAACAAATTAAAAAACTAACCGGAAATGTAGAATATCGTCCCGAGATGGTACCCGAGTTTAGCGCGTGCCACTAAACGGGGGGGGGGGGAATAAAAGGGAGGAGTGGCAGTGGCCCACTCGACGCAGCTGGACTGTTTCTACAGGGAACGGTTGTGGCAGAGCATACCTAATAGTGGCTGTACACATCCTCACATTTATCGTCATCATGCTCTATATATATGTACACAGCCGAGAAGAAATAAAAAGCCTGGCCATTATTCTCTGTCACACATTCACTCACAATGCTTGATCCCAAAAAAAGAAACCTGGTTTTTCTGGCTATTGTGTGTTTTTGCTCCTTCCAAGCAAAAATTGTTGACTACGGCACCAAGCGTTTAGAGGCAGTTGCCCGACGCCGACAAACGGCCTCGCAACCCCCCCCTCTCCCTCCTTCAAAATTCCGTTCTCTTTCCCTTCCCCCCCGCCCGCGCCTTCCCCTGGCTGTTGTGCTGGCACAGAGGCACTGACGCCAGGCGCAGCAACCGTATGTCCAATTACGCAGCTCAAAATAAGGGCGTGAAAATGGGGAGGAGCAGTTATTTCTACCTTGTTTGTTTTGCCACCTGCCCTATTGATTGCTGGCTGCGCATATACGCATCGCCTGTTGGTTATCACGAGAAAAAGTGGGAAATAAGAATAATAGTTGTTCACCAGCCAAGCGGAATTGAATAAATGTACACCCCCCCCCTCCCTCCTTTCTTTGACGCCTACCTTATATTTTTTTTTTATATCTCTTCCACCTTCCACACGTTCCTCCTTTCTTAAACCCCATCATATCCCTTGCACCTTGACTCGAGTCCCTTGTGTTTGAGTTTTGTACATTAATAAAGTTTTATTTGCTGGCTGGGAGTAATCATAATTTCCTTATTCTAAAAACAGAAAGTTAAACAATAAAAACAAACAAACAAAAAACAACTTATCCCCATCCCCTTCACACTTC
>JAKTZW010000006.1:0-50681 GCA_030579015.1 Zhuliangozyma blackwelliae | reverse complement strand
CAGTCCACCGTTACAAGCAGCAACAAGGCAGTAATCAAGCATCAACGAAGCAGCTACATAGCCCAAAGCAACAGGCAGCAATCAAGCAGCACACAACAGGGGAGGCAAAAAAAAAAAAGGTTTCATGATGCAACAGACTCTGAAACTTTCTCTCAATCGAATAAATTTATTCAAAAAGCCGCCCACTCCAGCAACAGCATCAGCAGCATCAGCAAGCACAAGTACAACAACAACAACAGCAGCAGTAGCAAAACCGAAATCTAAATCTAAATCTAAAGGCACAACACCATATATGCTCCAGATCCCCCAGAGCCAGCAGCGCGATGAGTTCCACGACCTAAATCGCATCGAGTCGGATAGGATAATTGAAGGGTTGCACAACCCCTCCACGTCGATCTGGGCGTTCAAGGCAGCGATGGCAAAGAGCAATAAGGACAGGAACCGGTATGCAAACGTGTCGCCGTGGGATCTGACGCGGGTCAAACTCCCGGTTATCAACAACGGGTACTCGGACTATATAAACGCGTCTAGGGTCCGGCTTCGAACCAGGGGCGTCCAGCACGAGTACATTGCGTGCCAGGGCCCGCTCGAGCACACCGTGAACCATTTCTGGACCATGTGCTGGAACGAAAGCGAAAAGCAGGGCAATGACGTGGTGATTATCGTGATGGTGACACCCTTGGTTGAGGGCGGCGTGGAAAAGTGTGACAAGTACTGGCCCGAATTGCGTGAGACGTGGGATTTCTCCAAGGAAAACAGCATCAATGGGATGGGCGTGGGCGACTTGAGCGTTGAGAGTGTGAGCCAGCGGTACGACTTTGGCAATGGCGACAATAATTATTTGCTCACCGAGCTCGAGCTCAAGTCATTTACAAAGACCAAGAAAGTGTACCACTTTCACTACCAGAAATGGGCCGACGCGCGTGTGCCACCGTCGGTGAAACCCCTCTTTCAACTATCCAACCACGTGCATGAAATCAGGGAGAAGGAGCCGTCGGCTGTTCCCATTGTGCACTGTTCTGCTGGCGTGGGCCGGTCGGGGACATTTATTGCCTTTGACCACTTGTTTAGGGATAGGAAGCGGTTCAAGGAGTTGGCTGATTCCAACAAGGATATCATATACGCTACAGTTTACCAGTTGAGAGGGTGTCGAATGATGATGGTGCAGACGGCGTACCAGTATAGCTTCTTGTATGACGTGGCTAGACTTGTGTATAATGAATGAAACAGGCGAGACTGAGACAGCCAAGGCAAGCAGTATAGTGCTGCAAAAAAATAGGCAGCAGAGAACAACAAAAACAACAGGCAGCAAACAACAGCAACACTCCCAGCCATGTCCCATCACACTGAGCTGTCCAAGAAGGATGATTTACTGCCCTCTTGGGAAACTGCACTCTACTCAGAAAGCGTTGCTTGCTTCCAGTCAGAAGCAGGGTGTTTCAACCTCACCCTAGTCCTCAATACAAACACATTGTTTGGTATACTCAACCAATTGATCGAAAGCAGCACAATTACCCCCAACCGCCATGGAAATCTAACGTGCTCCAGAAACCTCTTCAAGTCGAGATGGGAATTGTCGTTTGCAAACTGTGCAACTCCACTCATTAAGCGAGTTTGTATTTACCAGATAGCTACAGAGGGGTACGTTTCTGTAAGGGGGACAATGCTACAGGTACAGGGGGGAATCAATTGTGGCGAAGTCACCAGATTTACTACTTTCCCGTTCCCCATTGTTTCACCGCGTGAAGACTTGGCAACCACCCCCATTGACTCTGCCCTGCACTTGTACAAAAGGGAGACGCACGCACATGGTGGGAGCAGCACCAGCAGCAGCAGCAGCAACACCACAACCACCACCACCTCCACCACCACCTCCACCACAACCACCTCCACACACCTCCAACTCACCACGCTGGAGGTGAGCGCGGTACTTGGCAAGAATGGCGACCGGTTGCAGTCGTTGCGGTTCCAAAC
Source organism: Zhuliangozyma blackwelliae (assembly GCA_030579015.1). Taxonomy (NCBI): domain Eukaryota; kingdom Fungi; phylum Ascomycota; class Pichiomycetes; order Serinales; family Debaryomycetaceae; genus Zhuliangozyma; species Zhuliangozyma blackwelliae. The sequence continues at coordinate 48,707 of JAKTZW010000006.1, read as the reverse complement.
CAGATGCCGGATCGAGATCGCGGCCCCAGAGACCAACACCATGACTGGCCGCCGCCGCACAGCCCAAAGCATCTATCTACAGGGTGCACCTGACAATGTTGACCTTGCAGTGTACGAAATCAAACACCTCCTCACCAAATTCCATCAAAACCAGTTTGTCTAACCGGGGGTGTGGCTGCTAAAATCTTGGCCAGGCAACACAACTGCCAGACAACACAACTGCCGGGTAACCCACGCCATCTCCCCCCCGTTGCTGTTTTTTTTTTCTTCTCTTCCTCCCCTTCCTCCCCCCTTCACTTTTTGTTTGTTCTCCCACACACCGCCAGGAAGAAAGAAGAGGACGAAAATTTTTTTTTTTCATCCATTGCCAAATACAAAAAAAAAATTTTCACAGAGAAAAGTTTTCACCCTTTTCCCCTTCTCCCCTTCTTCACATATATACAACTCTACCCATTACATTTACTACAATGGCTGACGGTGTTTTCCAAGGTGCTATCGGTATCGATTTAGGTACCACCTACTCATGTGTTGCTACTTACGACAGTGCTGTCGAGATTATTGCCAACGAACAAGGTAACAGAGTCACTCCATCTTTCGTCGCTTTCACTAGTGAAGAGAGATTGATCGGTGATGCCGCCAAGAACCAAGCTGCTTTGAACCCCAAAAACACTGTTTTCGACGCTAAGCGTTTGATTGGTAGAGCTTTTGACGACGAATCCGTGCAAAAGGATATCAAGTCGTGGCCATTCAAGGTTGTTAACCAAAACGGCAACCCTCAGATTGAGGTTGAGTACTTGGAAGAGACCAAGTCCTTCTCCCCCCAGGAAATCTCCTCCATGGTTTTGACCAAGATGAAGGAAATTGCTGAGGCCAAGATTGGTAAGAAGGTTGAAAAGGCTGTCATTACCGTGCCAGCTTACTTTAACGACGCTCAGAGACAAGCCACCAAGGATGCCGGTGCCATTTCTGGTTTGAACGTGTTGAGAATCATCAACGAGCCAACTGCCGCTGCCATTGCCTACGGTTTGGGTGCCGGTAAGTCTGACAAGGAGAGACACGTTTTGATTTTCGACTTGGGTGGTGGTACTTTTGATGTTTCCTTGTTGAACATCACTGGTGGTGTTTTCACCGTCAAGGCCACTGCTGGTGACACTCACTTGGGTGGTCAAGATTTCGACACCAACTTGTTGGAGCACTTTAAGAAGGAGTTCCAAAAGAAGACTGGCAAGGACATTTCCGACGACGCCAGAGCCTTGAGAAGATTGAGAACCGCTTGTGAGAGAGCCAAGAGATCCTTGTCTTCTGGTACTCAAACCACGGTTGAGATTGACTCTTTGTTTGACGGTGAAGACTTTTCCGCCAACATCACCAGAGCCAGATTCGAAGACATCAACTCGGCTTTGTTCAAGTCCACCTTGGAGCCAGTTGAGCAAGTCTTGAAGGATGCCAAGATCAACAAGGCCCAGGTTGACGAAGTTGTCCTTGTTGGTGGTTCCACCAGAATCCCCAAGGTGCAAAAGTTGTTGTCGGACTTTTTCGACGGCAAGCAATTGGAAAAGTCTATCAACCCCGATGAGGCCGTTGCTTATGGTGCTGCTGTCCAGGGTGCTATCTTGACTGGCCAGTCCACCAACGAAGACACCAAGGACTTGTTGTTGTTGGATGTCATTCCATTGTCTTTGGGTGTCGCCATGCAAGGTAACGTCTTTGCTCCAGTTGTCCCAAGAAACACCACCGTTCCAACCATCAAGAGAAGAACCTTCACCACTGTTGCCGACCACCAAACCACGGTGCAATTCCCAGTCTACCAGGGTGAACGTGTCAACTGTACCGAAAACACCTTGTTGGGTGAGTTTGACTTGAAGAACATTCCACCAATGCAAGCTGGTGAGCCAGTCTTGGAGGCCATCTTTGAGGTTGACGCCAACGGTATCTTGAAGGTTACCGCTGTTGAAAAGTCCACCGGCAGATCCGCCAACATCACCATCTCCAACTCTATCGGTAGATTGTCCACCGAAGAGATTGAAAAGATGATTGATGACGCTGAAAAGTTCAAGTCCTCTGACGATGCTTTCGCCAAGAGACACGAGCAAAAGCAAAAGTTGGAAGCCTACGTTGCCTCTGTTGAGTCCACCGTCACTGACCCAATCTTGTCTGCCAAGTTGAAGAAGTCTGCCAAGGACAAGATTGAGACTGCTTTGTCTGATGCTTTGCAAACCTTGGAGATTGAAGAGTCTTCTGCTGACGATTACAGAAAGGCTGAATTGGCCTTGAAGAGAGCCGTCACCAAGGGTATGGCTACTCGTTAAGCGAGCTGTTTTTTTGAGTGCACATGACCCCCTCCACCGGGGTTGTATATTTAGCATTTGTGTAATTAAAAAGAAAAAAGAGAAACGGTATAAACATTTCAGATGTAAACATTTCAGATTGTTAGTTGGGGGGAGGGGGAGGGGTCATTACTCGTCTAGTATATAGTTGCCTAGCTTGTCCATTTTAAGTGGTTTGTTGGCAGACAATGCCTCCACAATCTTTTGGTTCTCCTCGTCATTTGCCTCTTCATCAATCTGTTCCTCCTCCTCATCATATCCCTCCTCCTCATCATCCTCATCATCGTATTCCTCCTCCTCCTCCTCCTCATCTTCCTCATCGTCAATCTCGCTCAAGTCCTCATCCTCAGTAGCAGCAATTCTCATCCCCATCACCGCCTTCTCCAAATCCTTGTCCTCCCTATTGCCCGTCTTTTTCTTGGCGTACCCGCTCGCACGCACCTCCACATCCAACAGCTGCTCTCTAACCACGTCCCGCTTAAAGTTTGGGTACGCGTACTTGTACCCATCGCCGTACCCCTCGGTGTCAAACATGGTGGCGTCGTGCTGCGGGTGGTACCTAAACTTTTTGGCAAAAAAGTCACGAATGCCCTGCACGTCGCGGTCAAAGTACTCCTTGGCATCCGCGTGCTCAATCGAGACACACTGGGGGAAATCGATAACCACAAAGTCAAACTCGTGGCCCGTGGGGTCGTCTCTGATAATGATGTTGAACTCGTTGAAATCACAATGGATGAGACCATGGTTGGCGAGCTTGACTATGAAATTCATCAAGTCCGAGTACAATTTCCGGTAGTTGTTGTGCTGCTTCAAGTGTTTCATGCACGTACCCCGGATCCACTCCATCATGACACAATGCCTCGAGTAGTCAAACGGCTGTGGCACCGAAAACCCATTGTCGTACAACACTTGCATAAACTGGTGCTCCTTCTCGGCCGCGAGCCGCGACAAGTACATCCAGTTTGACGTTTGTCGGTTCCTTAAATAGTCTCGGTTGTTCTTTACCGTGCGGAACGAAGTTCTTCCCAACCGGTGGATCTTCAACACCTTTTGCGCCCCCTGGGGATCACTCACCGAGTAAATGTCCGACTCCTTGCCCACGCCAATCTTGGTGCCCACCGAGTACAACGTGTTTCTATTCAACATCGACTTTAAGGCCAAGTAGTCAAACCCGTTATACGTCAATCTGAACCCGTCGTATTTGGCATTACGTAAGCGGGAAACAAGCTTGATCTTGGCAAGATCGCCAATGGCGCGGTTGGTTCCCGTGGGCGATTTCATCCCGGAGAGGGAGTGGATCAACTGGGTGGGGACAAGCTCGTGGGTTCGCGACCCAATCTCTATAGCCTGCAACACTTTAAAATCGTCAGAGGTGAGGTACCTCATCTGAGAGGTATCGAGCTTCATTACGGTGGTGGTGGTGGTGGTGGTTGTAGTAGCTGTAGTGGTTGTAGTGGTTGTAGTGGTTGATGCTCATCGAGAGTTTTTTTTTTTTTTTGTTCGTCTTTTTTTGGGTTCCCACCAAATATCAACGCAGCAGCACAACATACGGTGGGGGGACGGATCCAATGCCGAAACATTATCGTCTGGAACGGCGCCGGTTCATCCCCAAAAAGAAGAAAGAAGATCCCAAAGACGCGTACCTCGCCAACCTATCCAAAATCGGACTAGCCAACGATTTGGCATGCATAGACACCACCACACTTGTTCAACCATACGCGTGGACCGACTTGGCACCGGTGATTACCCCGCCTCAACCGGCACCACGCGGCGTGGTGTCGCTCAAAATCCTCGCAGCCGAGAAGCTAGCGTGCCACGCCGACTCAATCGACGCCAAGTTGCTCGACACGTCGCCATGGTCGTTTTGGAAGTATGTGTGGGCGTTGATATTGGCCCGGGGCCAGGATAGCATTGGCAATTATGCCCTTTTCGCCGCCAAGTTTGGCCACTTGCCCAGCTTCAAGGCACACGGCACCATCAATAACCCCCGGGCGCGTGCCAAAGCGGTGAGCGTGTATCGTATACCCAACCCGCGGCACCGAATCGAAACCATCTTTTCAAACATCTACATCGCCGACCTTATACGGCAGTGCCGCCAATTTGGCCCCCATGTGGTGTTGGACCTCTCAATGAAAAAACTCTCGCGCGAGGAGTGGTTCCAGCTATTCAACATCCCCAACCTCCTTGCGTTGAACCTCACGGGCCACGACGTTGACGATGGCTTTGCCCATAACTTGGTGCAGAGTATCCGGCTGGGGAAGCTCGGCAAGTTGGCCATGCTCAAAATCAATTGCACCAAGATTTCACAAGGGGGGGTGTTGGCGTTGTTGCAGATCGACTGTCCCTGCTCGCTAGTGTGCGTCGAGACGGAGGTCAAGGTTGACGCCGAGACGGTGGACGGGATGCACGAGTTCCCCATGGCGCTCAAGCTCTACGCCATGGCTCGGAAGGGATACATGGGTGCTGCCAACAACAGTATAGACCTAGAGAAGGACCATTTGTGGGACATTTTTGTGCTGGAAGATGCCTACCTCAGGGGACAGGACCAGGTAGACCGAGCGTGGGAGCAGAGACAAAAGGCGCGGACAAGGATATACCGGGGTAACACGTACATTGTGAGGCCACCAACGGAAAGAAAGCCAGACCCGCAGGGGAAAGCAGAAGCTCCCCCCGAGAGGAAGCAAAAGAGACAGAAACTTATGAAAGCCAATGTAAAGAGCTTCTTCAGTATATAGAGTGATCATTATACACCATGCTACTGAGGTGGCCGTCCTCCGTTTAATAATGCAAGTAGCCCCTTTCCTTGTTCGTTGCTGCCCCCAGCCAACGATGGCAGAAACTGGGATGCGTCATCACCACGCTTCAACACCGTAACCTTTTTCTGTTCCTGTCGTGGAAAGTGTTCCGGCTGGGCAGAATACTGCTGATGTTGTTGTTGCTGATGTTGTTGTTGTTGTTGCTGCTGATGTTGCTGCTGCCGTGGATCAATCGGGTCATACAAATGGTCAATGTCTTCTTCATCGCTGGCAATGTCAAAGTTTCGATACGATTTAAAAAACGGCTGGTTTTCAAACTCATGCTCGTGGGCAAAGTCTTCGAAATCCTCAAAGTCTTCAAAGTCCTGCTGCTGCTGCTGCTCGGCGCCGAAATCCTCAAAGTTTTCAAAGTCCTGTTGCTTCTGCTGCTGCTTCTGCTGCTGTTGCTCAGCGGCGGCGCGACGGTTACTATCGTCAATCACCTTTTCGAGGTTGGGCGATGCCATGCTTGGCGACCGGTTTTTGTTGAGCAATCCAAGCAATTCCAAACTGTTCATGTTGGACTGTTCGCCCGGCAAAGTCACTGATTGCTTGCGTGCTCCCCACACGTCGGGGTTTACGTTTGGCGACAACGAGGAGGCATTGCTGGCGATTGTGGCGTGATTGCTTTCGTATTCGGGCGACTTGGTCTTGGCACCCCATGTGTCAGAGGCTTCTTTGGTAGAGCCCTTTCTCTGCAACAACCCCAATAGTCTGGTGGCCGACGACTGTGGCTTTGCTGGTGTTGGTGGTGCTGGAGGTGCTGGTGGTTGTGCGGGCCGCGATGTTTGCTGCGGCACATGCTGCTGGTTCCCCGGTTTGTGTAACAACAGAAACAATTCCTGTGATGGAGACACAACCTTTTGTTCCTCTTTATGTTCCTGCACTGGTCTCCTGAGCAAACTCAACAACTCATGGGACGAACTGGGTGCTGCTGTTGTTGTTGTGGGTGTTGTTGTTGTTGTTGTTGCTGCTGCTTCTTCTTTTGTCTGTGGTGGTTCTGGTTTCTTCTGTTGTGGCCCAATGGACGACGTCGTATCCGCATCCACATCCACATCCACTCTCTCTGGCGTCTCTGCTTTCCGTCTGGGTCCTAGCAAACTCAACAATTCGGCTGATGCTTTGTTATCCGATCTTTTCAACAACTTGATCTTTTTGCCACCAACCGCCTGCGGTGGCTCCAGCTGCTTCTCCCCTTGTTGTTGTTGTTGTTGTTGCTGTTGCTGCTGCTGCTGCTGCTGCTGTTGCTTTATCAATGCTTCTATCTCATTAGATGCTTGTTGCTGGCCAACAAACGCACTAAACCCAGGCGAGTTTGTTCTTGGCGCTTCTGACGCACGCGTTTCCACCGTCTTTGCAGGTGCTCTAGACTTGTTCAACATCTCAAGGAGCGGGTTAACCGCCCTGGTTTCCGAGGAATCCAAAGGTTTGTGCAATGCCTCAAGAAGAGTGTTTCTCGCCTCTCCGTTTGTCGGTGGTTGTTTTGGCTGTTTCTTGGGAAACACGCTAAGCAACTCTTGTGCGCGCGACCTAATGTTTTCAGACCCCACCGGCCGGGTCCCCTGAGACTCTTCGCCCCCCTCTTCTTTGCGCTTAACCTTTTCTGGTCTTGTGGTTAATATCGACAACAACTCCTTGGAGTTGGACTTTGGCTTTTGCAATGATTGCGGGTTGGGCGGCTGGTTGATCGACTGGTGGTACTGGTGGTAATGCGGGTGGGCCATATATGGTTGAATAAACTGACCCGGTGGTGGCGGTGGTGGCGGCGGCACCATGGGGTTAAAGAATGGCTGGTAGGGGAATCCCTGCGGGGTGGCAAAGAATGGAACTTGCTGCTGCAAGTGCTGAGGCACCTGGACATTGACCATGGCCTGCTGGGCAGTTTCCTCCTTGGTGTTGACTTTTTGAAGAATATTCAACAACTCCCTGCCGGCGTCGACATTCTCCACCGGCTCTTTACCAAGACCGAGAAGCTCCTTCAACTTGCGCTCGACTTGCATCATAATCTCTTCGTCACTCACCACCCCCTTGTTCTTGTTGATCCACTTCAACATTGGTTTCAAAACCGGCCCCACAATGAAATAGGCGTTTGGGTTGGTCTTGTACTTTTTCTGTATGCTCCTGATATCCGTCCATTGAATTTGCGCAATCTCATACTTGGCGGCTTGAAACTGGGTGTCTTCAGGCACGTTTTTCACCAAAAAGATTTTATAGTTTTTGCCCCGAATGGTTCGCTCAATAACGTCGTTTTCGTTAATCATGTCGCGGCAGTTGTAGCCGGTTTCCTCTTCACATTCTCTGGCAGCACAGTCGGCGTCGGCCTCGCCCTTGGATATCTTTCCTCTGGGGAACGACCACGTATTGCTTTCGGTGCCCTTTACCAACACAACCTTGGTCAAGTCTTTGTTGAACAACGCCACTCCTCGCACGGGGATGGTTGATTTGTAGATGCCAAACTGGGTCAATGCCTCTGACGGGTCGCCCCATTTCCAAACCAACGGGCACTTTTCCAATAGCCTGGTGGTGAACTGTTTCATCTTCATCAGCGGCAACCGGGGGTCCAATTGCCGGCAGTAGTCCAAGTAGAACCAATGGGCTTCTTCCACCTGGAACAAGAGTCTTTCCATGGACGACAAGTCCTCTTCGGGACAATTCACCACGAACCGAACGAGCAAGTCCTCCAACACTCGGTCGAGAAGCTGGTTCAATAGACCAGCACGCAATGGTATCGACATGAGTAAATGCAATAAATGTGTTGTGTTGTGGTGTGTTGTATATGTATATATATATATGGTACAGCTGTTTGGTGGTCTGTCTTTCTGTCGCTTTGATTTCTTCCGCTTTGGATGATCAACAAAAAAAAAAGCGACCAGCACCAAATGGAAAAAAAAAACTTCTTTTGGCGTTGGGGACACGACTGCCAAATATATATATACATATATACACATCGACTCCACATCATCCCTGATCAATGAGACTTGTACGCGGAGGATGCAACAGCGCGAGGGGGTTTGTGAGGACATTGGCTAACAAGAGTCAGGGTAATAGCCCGATCCAGAGCCCAGCTGCTGCCGACAAACCGTTCAAGTTGCCCCGGTTTGTCGAGACGTTTAAAGCGGCCGCTGAGGCACCCCAGACCAAGCCCAGGGAAATCACCCGGCCCATTGGGTTGGACAGGCCAGTTTTGCTCAACCACCAGTTGTCAGACACGTATAGCATTTCCAACATGTACCACGAAATCTTTGGCGCCAATGGCCGCGAGAGAAGACAGAACCAGTTGGAGTACGACCTCAAGCACTCGCCCATGTGGGAGGTCAAGTCGTTTCAAAACACCAAGGGGAGGATCTTTACCCCGCCTGTGTCGTATTTCAGGGCCGACAAGGCCAAGTACTTTCCCGACTTTATTGCCAAGACGTTGGCCGACCAGCAAAGGAGCTTGTACGACATGTTGGACGACAAGGTATCCATCGTGAGGATCTTTGCCACCGCCTCGGGCGACGAGTGCTCCAAGTCGTACTTTCAGGTTGACGGCAACGATTTCTACGCCAAAAACAGCAATGTGTTTGAGCAGCAGTTTCCAAAGGCGCAAATCATTGACGTCAACCAGCCTCAATCTTGGTTCAAGGGGTTTCTCTTGAACGTGTTTAGGAACAGCATGCGGAGCACTATCCCCAAGAGCAGGTGGGACCAGTATATGATATTGCCCAGCCACTTGTTCAAGTACGGCATCCGAACCGACTTGATGTGCGACAATACGTGCTCGGGGTATATCTACGTGTTGGACCCTCAGGGTAAAGTCCGGTGGTGCGCGAGCGGCAATGCAACCCCAGAGGACGTCAAGTTGATGTGGAAGGTTGTCAGGGGGTTGCAGAAGGAGGTGGAGAAGGGGGTGGAGAAGGGGCCGAAGGAGTAGGGTGCTGGGAAGGAGAAGAAGAAGGAGAAGGAGAAGGAGACGGTAAGCTTGTACATAAACGGCAATAAATGGACAAAATGAATAGATTGTGTCGAAACAATGTAGCTTAGACAACGGGACTCACGACAGCAAAGCATGCGTTGGAGAAAGAGCATTATCCACTCTCCACACTGTGGTGGTGGTGGTTGATTGGTGTTTCCATATTTTTGGCAGCACCCATCAGTAGGGCTACTATATACAGTACACACAATTTTTGCACTCCACACACGACCTCACATGACGAGGCACAAAACTTTTCTACAATTTTTCACCTTTGATGGTTTTATACCTTTTCCCCTTCCCTTCCCTAACAACGTCAAACACAAACCCCACCCCCAAAGTCATGTCAGCTCCAATCAACAAGGAAAAGGTCGAACAACAGCCTGAACAGCAGATCCACAAGATCAGAATCACCTTGACCTCCACCAAGGTCAAGCAGTTGGAGAGCGTTTCTGCCAACATCATCAAGAACGCTACCCAAAACAACATTGTCAAGAAGGGACCCGTTAGAATGCCAACCAAGGTTTTGAAGATCACCACCAGAAAGACCCCCAACGGTGAAGGTTCCAAGACCTGGGACTGTTATGAAATGAGAATCCACAAGAGAGTCATTGACTTGCAGGCCCCAGCCGTCACCGTCAAGAAGATCACCCAGATCACCATTGAACCCGGTGTGGATGTTGAAGTCACCATTGCTGCTTAAACTTGATGGGCATTGAAAAAAGACTATAGCATGTGCAAGCAACTCCACACCAGTAGTGAAGGGGATTAATCAAAGTGGTGATGAGAGAGTGTGTGTGTGGGTTGTTTTGTTTTTTTTATTTAACAACCCAACAGCAAAAGGGGGACATTGTATCCAAGTGCTCTAGGCGTCACCGTGTATCTTGGTTGATATGCACGACGTTGTGGTGTAGCTATCAGGATTTGGTACGATCAGTTGGTGGGAAATGTTTTGTATGTGTTTTGTTTTGTGTCTAGTAATTTTAACCTGTATTCATAGTGCATAAGTGCCACTCTAGTCTCTACTCTTTGAGCAGCATCTTGTATCTCTCTCTCTGGAAGAGGGGCTCCTGATGTTGCTGGTGTTTCCACCACTTGCTTGTGCTATTGAAAGAATCACGTGCGCATACTGATTATTGCTTCCCCCCCTCGCCCTTTCGCACGACCCTTTTAAAATTGGCATATCAAAACTGAGCGGGAATTTATTGTTTCTTGTTTTTTCTGTTTCCCCTTGTGTGGGTCACCATAACAAAAACAGCAGCAGCAGTCACAGCAGCAGTCAAAGCAGCAGCACTCATCACACACAGCACTCATCACACACAGCATGGTCTATGTGTTGTCAGTAAAGCCGAGGCTATTATACCTCACCAACAAGCAGTTGCAATCGATATCAAGGAGATTGTCCACCACCGCCATCAAGTCATCCTCCTCCTCCTCCTCCTCCTCCTCCCGCATTGTCTCATCGTTGAAACAACAACCAAAGAAGCAGCAGGACTACAAGCACGTTGCCTGGGTCAGTGGCATCATTATAGTGGGCTCCTACATTGCATTCAACCACCGCAACTACTACAACTTGGACACGTTGCCGTCAAACCCACCGCCAGCCACGCCCCCCAAGATGATTGAAAGCAAGAGGTTTCACACGTCAACAAACTCGATGCACCAGCAGGGCATCAGCCAGCAGCAGCACAAGGAGGGCGTGTTTCTTCTCCAGGAAGAACAGGTGAGCAAAAAGTTGCGCCAGTTTGAAGAGAGCTATATCGTACATAGAGGCAAGGGCGTGACCCGGTACGATATCTGCCAGTTGCCATCAAATTCGCCCATTGAAGACGACCGAGCGGAGGAGATTGTGCAGGTTCCCATTTTGCAGGACAACAATATCAAGACTTCTACCGACTGGATGTTTTTCGGCGTGTATGACGGCCATGGAGGGTGGACCACCAGCAGCAAGTTGCGCGACCAGTTGATTGGGTATGTCATTCACGAGTTGGGCACTATTTACAAGCCCGTGGCTGGCGAGGAAAACCTCCGGTATGTCCCCAACACATCCACCATTGACCAGGCAATCAAGAATGGGTTTTTAAAGTTGGACCACGAGTTGGTGAATAAAAACATTGAAAAGTTGCTCACCGACAATAACAAGGCCAAGGCGGCCGAGTTGCTTATGCCGGCATTGTCTGGATCGTGTGCCTTGCTCAGTTTTTACGACACAAACTCCAAGATGTTGAAGGTGGCAGTCACGGGCGACTCACGCGCCATTTTGGGCTCGTTTAAGGATAACAAGTGGACCGTTAGGCAACTCAGCATTGACCAAACCGGGTCCAACCCGGCAGAAGCGGCCCGGATCATTAGCGAGCACCCGGATGAGCCCAAGGTGATTAGAAACGGCAGGGTTTTGGGGAGCTTGGAGCCGTCACGGGCATTTGGCGACTGTCGCTACAAGTTGCCCGCGTCGATACAAGAGCGCATCTACAAGCAATTTTTCGGCAGGCGACTCCCCAACCACTTGCAGTCGCCGCCATATGTGACGGCCGAGCCGGTGATTACCACCACCAAAATCAACCCCGATAACAATGACTTTCTCGTTATGGCATCGGACGGGTTGTATGAGATGTTGAGCAACGAGGAGATTGTGGGGCTTGTGGTGAAGTGGATGGAGAAGGAGAAGATGGTTAAGCCGCAGCAGTCGTTGTGGAGCATGTTTGGAGCCAAGGAAAATAGCTTGCCCGAGGTTGATGACATAACCTATGACAAGTCGTCGAAAAAGCCATTTCGAAGGACCAAGGCTGGGCCCACGGGGTTTCTCCTTGACGACTGCAACGTTGCGACCCATTTGGTGAGGAATGCGCTCTCCAACGGGGGGTCCAGAGAACAAACGTCAATGTTGATATCCATCCCCAACCCGGTGTCGCGGAGGTATAGAGACGACTTGACGGTGACGGTGGTGTTTTTCGGCAAGGACCCCAAGGGCGAGAGTGACGACGGAAAGTTGGAGATTAATGCAGCGGCAACTGCCGGTGGCGTCGATGCCTCCAAGCCCAAGCTATAAGGCTTTTGCAACACCCCCCAATCTTGTGTATAGCGTCTTTTCGTGTGACTGTATGTGACTATTATCTATGCCTACACACATATAGCCCAATAGATTTGACTGTCTTTATAATAAGCTCGGCTCTACCAAATTTTTCTTTTTTTCACACTTTTCTTCCCCGCCCCGCATCTCTGTAATCTTTAAATGCCCACCCCCACCAACCAAATTGGACAAGCCGGGAAAAGAAAAAAAAAATTGATCAAAAGGGAAACCAAACTACCATCCTCTGAAAGAAAGGTCTTTATCATTAAACCATGTCAGACAAAGCCAAGACGGTAGAAGTGCAGCTGCAGCTGTCAGTGGAGACAGCTCCTCCAGTTGCGACAGCTCCTCCAGTTGAGGCAGCCCCTCCAGTTGAAAAGAAGCCAGAACCCGCCGCAGCCTCGGCTAAACCAGAGGCAGCAGACGATCTCGACGACCTCGACGACTTGCTCGATGACTTTGCCGACGATGTCCTCTCCAAACCACCAGGAAGCGGTGTGGCTGGCTCTGTCTCTGCTTCCGAATCCACCAAAAAGAATGCCACCCCTGGCGGCGGCAGCGGCGGCGGCGCCACCACCACCGCGACGCAGCCACTCGATCAAGAGTTTCAAGCATCGATCCAGGAGCTCATGAAGGACTTGAAGATTGAGGACCCCGACACCCAATCACAGTTTGAAAACCTCGTCAAGCAATTTGAAACCAACCACCGCGAAGAAATTGAGCGGGAGGAGAAGAAGCCGGCCAATTTCGACTATGTGATGAAGGAGACCATGGAGAGATTGAAGAAATCGGGCGAGACGATAGACGAAAAGATCAAGGGCGACAAGTTGGGCACTAACCCCGAGGATATATTGACCCAGCTCCTTGCGGGCATGGGCGAGGGCGGCATGGGCGGCGGGGCCGGTGGCGATATGGACATGTCCAAGTTGTTGGTGGACATGTTGGAGCAGTTGAGCTCCAAGGAGGTGTTGTACGAGCCCATCAAGGAGTTGAACACAAAGTTCCCCGCCTACTTGGCGGAAAACAAGGATAAGCTCGACAAGGCCAAGTATGACAATTACAACAAGCAGTACGAGATTACCATTGACATTGTCAAGATCTTTGAGCTGCCCGACTATAACGAGGCCAATAAGCAGCAGAGGGAGCAGGTGAATACGTTGCTCGAGAGCTTGCAGGAATTGGGACAGCCCCCGGTTGAGTTGGTGGGCGACAGCGGGGCCATGTTGCCTGGGTTTGGCAACGACGATGCGTTTGATTTCAACGACAAGGACTTGCCCAAGGACTTTGAAAAGAACTTGCAAGAGGGCTGCCAGCAGCAGTAAATTTAATGTAATCTGTAATTTATTTAATCCGCCCTGGGGGGAGGGGGGAGGAGGAGGAGGAGGAGGAGGAAGAAGAAGAAGAAGATGCAACCTATATATTTAACCCGCTTCTATTGGCAAACTCCTCATAGTATTGCAACATTGCCGGGGTAATCCCCCTTGAAATGCCCTTGACGGCGTGGTCAAAGTGGCGCTTCTCCACGCGGGTGGTGTTTTGGTCCTCCATAACGGCCGCCAACCCTGCCTCTTGGCAAAGAAGCGTCACCTCGGCTCCAGAACACCCCTCGGTTAGCTCGGCCAACTCCTTCAACTCGGCGGTGGTTTGCTCGTCCAAGTTGAACTTTTTGCAACACTTTTCAAGAATCTGTAACCGGGCGTCATAGTCGGGCGGGGCAACATAAATGTGTCTGTCCAACCGGCCGGGGCGTAGCAAGGCCGGATCAATCTCGCTGGGTTTGTTGGTGGCGCCAATAATCACCACGCCCTTGAGCTCCTCCACACCATCAATCTCATTGAGCAACGAGGTCAATACGTTTTGCGATGCACTAGTGCCGCCCTCTTGGCGCTCGCCAATGGCGTCAATCTCGTCAAAGAATATAATTGAAGGCGCCGCCGCCCGAGCCTTGCGGAATATCTCCCTGATTGTCCTTTCGGACTCGCCCACATACTTGTTAAACACCTCGGGCCCCTTGACAGCAAGGAAATTGAGCCCGGACTCGGTGGCAAGCGCCTTGGCCGTGAGCGTTTTGGAACAACCCGGTGGACCATAGAGTAAGACCCCCTTGGGCGCCGACACGCCGAGCTTGGCAAATGCATCGGCCGCCTCGAGCGGCAACTGAACCACCTCCACCAACTTTTTCTTCAACGCCTCCTGCCCGCCAATATCGGTCCAGTACACCTTGGGCATCTCCAAAAAGATCTCCCGCATGGCCGAGGGTCTGATTTCCGGTAGCGCGTCAAGGACATCACCAAGCAGCACCTTGATTTCTCGTTGCTGGACCTGGTGTGCCAAGCCGCGCTTGATGGCCTTCATCACCCCCTCGCGGCAAAGCGCCGCCAAGTCGGCTCCCACATACCCATGGGTCTTGGACGCCACAAGGGCAATATCTTTTGCTCTCAACTCGCACTTGTCGCCATTCATCTTGGCAAACTGCTTGGTCAAAATGTCTTCTCGGGCCTCAACATCGGGTATACCAATCTCCACCTCCTGGTCAAACCGCCCTGGTCTCCTCAAGGCAATATCGATCGAGTTGGGTCTATTGGTGGCCCCCACCACAACGAGCCTCCCATTGTCGCCCATCCCGTCCATCATGGTGAGCAACTGCGCCACCACCCGCAGCTCCGTCTCGCCGGCATCGTCCGAGTTTCTGCTGGGCGCGAGCGAGTCGATCTCGTCCATGAATATGATTGCTGGCTGGTACCGTTTCGCCTCGTTGAAGATATCCCTTATGGCATTCTCCGTCTCGCCGAGGTACTTGGACACAATCGCCGGGCCATTGATTGTCAATACGTGTGCATTAGAGCTTTGCGCCACACACCGCAAGAGCATGGTTTTCCCCGTCCCTGGAGGGCCATGGAGGAGAATGCCGCGGGGCGGCGAGATCCCAAACTCGGAAAAGAGTGCCGGGTTGTGGAGCGGAAGCTCAATGGTGGACTGAAGAAGCTCAACTTGTTTCGAAAGACCGCCGATTTGCGAGTACGTCAATGGCTGGGGGAGGTTGGGGTACCTTTGTCTCGACGGGGTTTCAATGGTGGTTGTAGTAATGCCCGTTTTCCCCTTGATGTATAGGTACGGGGGCGATACCGTATTGGTACGCATCGGTTCGTCTAGTGATAGTCCCGACACCGATGCCTCGAGTGTGCCCCGGATATCAATAATTGTAGTTTCACAGCCGCCAATGCTAAAAACCATCCCCGGCGCCACCAAGCCTATACTATCCAACGCGGCGTTCAACAACGTTCTCGAGTCGTCCCATCGAAATTCAACACTCTCGGCGTACTCGGGCTGCTTATCGTACTTGCTCAACTCAACCCGGTCGCCGAGGAGGAATGCCCCCAAGTTTCTCAACGACGTTGATACACAAACGACATTCTTATCCACGTCATTTGAAGAACAGACAGTGGCTATGACCCCAAGAGCGCCGTCGCGGGACACGTGCACAAACAGACCCAGTCTCCACTCGAGGGCATCGCACACATCGGCATTGATGGTGATGGCCGACGTGGTTTTCAAGGATTCGCTGGGCTGCGGCCTCACAATAAACACCTTTGGTATCTTTACCTTCTTTGCCACCGCCGCTGGCTCGGGCGTCGACACTCCAGACGGGGCTTTCTTCTTGGTGCTCTTGGCCGATGATGACATGGGTTGGGCGACTATGTGGGATGCCTCTGCTCGGATTGAACCAGTAAGAAAAAATTTGATTTTGATTACCAGGAAACACATAAACATATAAACATTTTAATACAGCAAGTTACAGGACAGACTCACTACCCACATACTCTTTAGCAAATACCTAGAGACCATGCACCGCGTACATATACCGCCACTACTACGGCGACGACTACTATCACCACCACCACCACCACCACTACCCGCACGGCGTCACCTCAATATGGGAACACACCCCGACATGTCCATGATATCGACACAGGACCTATTCATGAAAACCGATCTTGACAATAGACCCAAACACTTTTCCTTTGGCGCTGTGCCCCCTGTTGAAAAGACCCTGCTGCCACATATTGTCTCTCGAGATCCGGTTGACCACAGATCCATTCTACGCCGCCTAGACGAGCCCAAGGTCCATGCCGGTCTAGGCGACAAGCTCCTGCCTATCAGGACATATACCAAACTAGACTTTACTGTCCACGAAATGGCATGCATCGCATACGGGCTAAGCAACAACGAGGTGCGGGTGCGCGAATGTTTATACGAAACAAACAAGCTACGGAGGATGGGACAGATGCTATACCAAAAGGAGCTCCAGCTGGCCGTTTTACGCGGGGAGCGCCACCTCTCCTCGACCGAGTACGAGATTAGAGACTCGCTACGGCCATTTAGCACCAGTGTGATTCACGAGTTTATGAAGTTGAATGGGCTTGAGTCCTGTGTATTGGCAAGCCAGGAGCATTTGCATTGCACCCACAACGACCCATTGCAAACGGACAAACTCCAGTTTCACACCTGTATCGGGTCATTCTACACTCTTCTTGGTCTCATGCTTGTCAAGCATGGTGGCAAAGCGACAAAACAAGTTATGGACAAGATACTCTATGGTAAGCGAGGGGTTTTTGAAATTGTACATAGGCTGCTTCTGTAGAACGAAAGATAAAAAAAAAGGTGATGTTCTTATAGATATAACGAAGCGCAAAAGACAATGTCACGCTTAATCTTCTCCTGCGCCTCGGCCATCTTCAAGTGTAACGTGGAGTCGCCAATAATAAGGGCAGCATTCTTCACCTCACGACAGATTTCGTCCAAACGAGTAATCACCCGCACAATCGTGCCCTCTGCCTCCACGCTAATCTGCATGATTTCGTTGAACGAAAGTCCATTGGCCCACTCGTAAACGACATTGGCCAACGCGAACCGCTTGGCCACGACAAAGTCCTCCTCCTCCTGCGTCATCAACACTTGCTTCTCGACATACACCTTCAACAACTTTTCGGCAATTTCGTGGATCCTGGCCTTGCCCCTCTCCAACCTGGGCGTGATCAAGGGAGGCTCGTCCTCTTGTGTTCTCCCCTCATACACAAAACAACTCAACAACGCCACAATCTCCGCCGGCTCAAAGTCGCCGAGAAAGTTGTCCAACACGAGTTCGGTGATGATCAACTCCCACCCGGAGTTGACCTCGCACGCAACACGCCCCTTGAGCACGACATTGTGACTGTCGTCAATGTATCCAAGGGTTTCCAACACGTCCAACCGCTGCTCATAGTCGGGCAACAAGTCCAAGTTCTCGTCCGAGATCAACCTCTGCAACTTCTCCACCTCGAGTTCAAGCATGTACCGCTCGTGGTACTCGGCATAATGTTTTTTGAAATCGGCACACCCATACCCACGCACCACCAGACGCAACTTGTCAAACAAGTTATTCTTTTCCACCGCGAGATCGTGCAACGCCAACTGGGTGGTGTGCTTGAACGACATCTCTTTAAAGTTGTTCTGGTACTTGCACAACACCTTGATCTGCACCGACGCTTCTTGTACGGCCGCGGGGTCGTTGGCCAAGATATCTCTCATGGGGACGCCTAGCGCATACCTGCCAACAAGCAACACGTTGCGGAGCGGCGTACTAACGACTCTCAACCCGCCGCGGAACGTGATTTTGGGAAAGTTTGCCATGTACTCGGGAATCGGCACGTACGGCAACTTGTACTTTTCCGCCTCCAGCTCGTACTCCTTGCCGTGGTCAAACGTCAAGAGGAGTATGGCATTGTTGGCGGTATCGGACCTAACCACAAACCCAATCCTGCTGGCGGAATTGGCGTCGCGGAAACACACCAGACGGCCCAACTTAAAGATTTGAGTTTTGAGCACGGGCGACTTGTGGATCTCCTCCACGCACAACCCGTAAACGTCCTCGTACTGCGTGAGCAACTCACACGTTTCCTGGACACCCTTCAACTCGCACTTGGCGCACGGCGTGGTTTGCATATTCTTCATGGTTTCAAGGAGCTGGTCGTACTTTTTCTGGTTCTCGGGCAACAACACCTGGGTCGAGTTCTCACTAAACGAATGCTTAATCATCTCCTCCACCCGCAACGCCTCTATCCGCAAAAGATTCAAAATCATATTGTAGGTGAGTCTAAATTGCGACGACAACTTTGTGGGCGTTCCCAATGCAACCTCCTTGAAATCCGTGGGCGAGATGGGGTCGTTGTACGCCATAACGATAACCGTACCCGTCTTGTCCAACCCTCTTCTGCCAGCACGCCCACTCATTTGGGTAAACTCGCCGGGCAAGAGGTTCCTAAAGCTCCGGCCGTCGTGTTTTCTGGTGGAAGAAAACACCACTGTCCTTGTCGGCAAGTTCAACCCCATGGCAAACGTCTCGGTGGCAAACAACACCTTGACGAGGGTCTTGGCAAACAAGATCTCGATACACTCCTTGACTATCGGGAGTAGCCCGCCATGGTGCACGGCGATCCCGCGGCTGAGCATGTCCCGGATTTTCAAAATTTGCGGCAATTCCCGGTCCTCCTTCTTGAGACGGCCAACGGCGCGGTCGATAAACATGTGTACCTCGGATTTCTCCTTGGCAGTGCAGAAATCAACCCCCTGCAACGAGTCGGCATACGTCTCGCACTTTTTCTTTGAAAAGACAAAGATGACAGCGGGCAACAATGTGTTGTTTTTCAAGTAATGCACCAAGTCGATCCAGGTGTTTTTGTTTGGTCCATCTTGGCCAAACCTCCTTGGTCTGGAAAAGTTGCCGCGGTTGGCGCCGCCTGCACCGCCTCGATTGCCGCCGCCTCGATTGCCACCCCTGCCACCCCTATCTGCACCCCTGGTGTTACCACCACCACCACCACGACCACCCCTGTTCCCACCGCGGGCGGTGCCGCCAGGACCCCCGCGGCTCCCAGACCCCATTGTCGTTGAAGGCTTTTCCTTCTTGCCCCCGTCTTCCAACAATTCTTTATGCTTACGGAACTCGCCCTCCAAGAACCGCCTGCTCGAGTCAACCACCTTAAACACGTGGTTTTTCGCACCAATGAAAATCTCAAGGGGCACCGGCCGCTTGGGGGTGCTAATAACATACATGTCCTTCTGCTTCGTTCTCCCGACCCAGTTGGCAAACTCAAATGTGTTGGGCACCGTGGCGGAAAGCAAAATGTACTTGACGTGGTCGGGCAACATAATAATAACCTCTTCCCACACCACACCACGATCAATGTCATTCACATAGTGGACCTCGTCAAAAATGACAAACTCAACGTCACGGATCAAATCGGCCCCGCGATAAAGCATCGACCGAAGAATCTCGGTGGTCATGATCAAGCAATTTGCCTCGGGGTTGATCTGCACGTCACCCGTAATGAGGCCAATATCCACGTCCTTGAACGTTTCCTTGAAATCTCTAAACTTTTGATTCGACAACGCCTTGATGGGCGAGGTGTAGATACATTTGGTCATGTTTCGGTTGGCCATGGCAATGGCGTATTCGGCAACAACAGTCTTTCCCGCGGACGTGTGCGCGGCAACAAACACCGAGTCGCCTTGCTCGAGGTGGAAAACCGCCTCCTTTTGAAACGTATCCAACTCAAACGGCCACTCGCGCGCCATGTTGGGGACCAACTCGTGGAAATCTTCGATATTGTGGTCCAAATCGACAACGTGCGCCCATGTCCGCTTATCGAGCGGCTTCTTGTCGTGGTACCTGAAATTGGAGTAGTCAAAGGGCACGAGTCCTTCAATTTCCTTGGCGTCAAACGGCACGCTGGTGGTGGTGCTGGTGGTGGTGCTGGTGGTGGTGCTGGCTTTCTTGTCACCCACAGCGTCTCCGCCAGTGCTTCTGATTGTATGTTTATGCATCGTCACTTCTTCTCCTTCTTCCCCGTCATTTTCCAGTTGTTCTTCGTCAATGGCAAGCTCCGAATTGTTGTTGTTGTTGTTGTTGTTGTTGTTGTTGTTGTTGTTGTTGTTGTTGTTGTTGTTGTTGTTGTTGTTGTTGTTGTTGTTGTTGTTGTTGTTGTTGTTGTTGTTGTTGTTGTCCCCACCACCAATCTCCAACCCACGTTGGAACCCTGGTGGGATGTCAAACAATCCATGCTCATTGCGGTGCAAATCGCGCGTAGCATCACGCGGCTCCTTATCCCTTGCTGTTTGCTGGATCAACCCGCCCGGTTGAAACGGCAAAAAGCTGGTGTTTCCTCGTAAGCTTTCCGATTTGGACGCATACCCCCGGTTGACGCTCAAACTCGTGCTTGAATCGCCGAGCTCATTGAAATTGATCTCCTCCTGGTATCCCACAA
Source organism: Zhuliangozyma blackwelliae (assembly GCA_030579015.1). Lineage (NCBI taxonomy): Eukaryota > Fungi > Ascomycota > Pichiomycetes > Serinales > Debaryomycetaceae > Zhuliangozyma > Zhuliangozyma blackwelliae. The sequence goes on along the minus strand of JAKTZW010000006.1, from coordinate 28,260 downwards.
TCTCACCCTTGATCCCCGACCGTTTAAACCTAAACCGGGTCCTATTAAGCCTCTCAGGGTTTATCACCAACGAGTCTATAATCTTTTCCTTGTCAACATCAATTGGCACGTCGACTAGGTCGAGCAACTCCCAATTGAGTTCGGGCTGTGGGCTGAGCAAGTCATCAATCAACTGCTGCTTTTTCTCCGCCTCCGTGGGCTGGGGAAACACATATGTGCTTTGTGTCAATGGGTCAATCGACCGGTCAACCTCCTCGACAATCATGTGTGTGTGGTTTAGATGTGTATGTGTCTATATATATGAGTGCTTGCCAGGATGGATACCAACGATGGAACACCAACTTCTGAAACTCGCACACGACCAGCAGAATTCTGCGTTTCTTTCCTCAACCAAATTCTCCAAACAAAAAAACAAAAAAGAAGTTCAAGCAAACTCGTAGGTGACCAAATAGATAAACAGCCGCCGCCCCCATACAAATGTCCCTCAGCCAAACGAGACTACAACAGGAGAGAAAACAATGGCGTAAAGACCATCCGTTTGGCTTTTATGCCAAGCCGCAAAAGAACGAGGACGGGTCGCTCAACTTGACGGTTTGGACGGCGGGCATTCCTGGCAAGCCCAATACCTTGTTTGAAGGTGGCGTCTACCCCGTGAGAATCGAGTTCCCCGACGAATACCCCTCCAAGCCGCCCAAGGTAAAGTTCCCAGCCGGGTTTTACCATCCCAACGTGTACCCCAGCGGCACTGTCTGCTTGAGCATTTTGAACGAGGAGCAGGACTGGAGACCAGCCATAACGTTGAAGCAGATTGTGTTGGGGGTGCAGGAGTTGTTGGGTTCGCCCAACCCCGATTCGCCGGCGCAAGAGCCTGCGTGGAAGGCGTTTAGCAAGGACAGGGCATTGTACGAAAAGAAGGTGGTGGAGCAGGCCAAGAGGTATGCCGCGACCGACTAAGTGGGTGGTGTGTGTGGGTGGTGTAACGTGAGTGGTGTAATGTGATATTGAAATGTGACATATAGATGGACGTGAAATAAATATATTTATATATATATAAAACTACATCGACCCCCTGGTCGGTGGTTATACCACGTCGCCCGAGTTTATAATGTCTCTAGATTTCGAGATGTTGCCCGTCTTGGCCTCACCAAGCTGAGACGTTCCCTTTTCCTTGTACGTCGACACTGCCGGTATGTCTGCCTTGATCCGGCTCACCAAGGTGGAGTACGCGCGGGGCTCAAGCTTGATCAACGTATGCAACGGGATACTCATCCAGGGCGACTCTTCCTGGGGCACATTCATGAAATAGGCATAGAGACACCGCAACACGGCTTGATGCGTGATGATCAAAATGTTTTCCTGCCTCTCCAACTCCATAATGATTGGCTCGAGTCTAATGACAATGTCGCGGTAAGACTCGCCCCCGCGGTACCTGTACTCGTACTTGTCGTCGTCTCTGGCCTTGAAGTCTTCAGGGAAATTCTTTTCGATATCCTCATACGTCAACCCGTCACACTCGCCCGCATCCAACTCGTCTAGCGCCTTCCATTGCAACTTCTTCTTGTATGGGAGAAACGACGCCGTTTGCTGGGTCCGTTTCAAAGTGGATGTCCACACGGTAAGGTTTGTGTGCTTGTCGGCCTCGCCAAGCGACTTGAGCACCAACTCGGGCAACTTTTTGGCGTACCGCCACCCGCGCTCCGAGAGGTTGGCGTCGCCGCCAATCTGCCCCGTGAGGTTGAACTCAGACTCGCCGTGTCTGCTCAACCAAATACTCCGGGGTTTGATGTGCAAGTTCATGACGTAGTAAACAATCCGGCTCTCCAAGTAGCTCTCAATCTTGTTCAATATAATCTGCGAGTTGACATTGACGAGCTTGATAAACGTCAACTCGGCATCGTTCGACTGGTCCATTGTCTCATACACCGATTCGTAAAACAGGATCCGTTTCAAGAAATCTTCGGTGGCCACGTCTTGCGGCTTGTCGACATAGTCGGGCGAAGTTGTTTTGACGTCCAAAATGTTTTGGAGCACCAACTCTTGGACGTCGCAAAAGCTCTCCAAAAACATGGGTTCGATATAGTTTTCGCGGCAGAGCTTCAAGATGGCCTCTCGGCGTGCTCTTGTGGAGTTTGTGGCATCCAAGATCCCAACGACCCCGTTCTCGTCGCTGAACCACTTCATCATATCGTGGATAGCTCGGTCAATGGCCTCCTGTCTCGCGGTCATCCCTTCGGCGTTATTGGGGTCAAAGAACGATGCGTCGGGGTCCTTGGCCAATAGCCGACGGTACGAGCCGACGTTGAAGCATTTCGACTTTATCGACAACCACGACAAGTAGCGGACAATCTTTTGTGAGATTAACGACTTGCCTCTGGCGGGCAAGCCAACCATAACGACACACACGCGGACATTCTCAACGTGGGATATGGAGTACACTGGCATGGTGGTGGTGGGGAAGAAAAGGGTGAACTAACTAGGAGGGGGATGAGCTTTGAGCGTACAGAGTGAGTTCACTGGGAGGGGGGAAGAGGGGAGGTGATAAAGGTGAAACAGGTGGATATTATCAACAAAAAAAGAGTGAGAAGAATCTTTTTCCCTTTGTGAGGAAATTGCGGAGTGTCGTGTGTTGAAGCAAAACAAAGCAAGTGGGCAAATCAACAAAAAGATCAAGCAATGGTTGCCTGCTGCAACAGGGCAGGGGTCTCCAGGAGAGTAGGGGTAAGTTGGTCACAAACACGAGTCTTTTCTGGGTGTCATTGACCGGTGTAATCACAAATGAGGCCAGTGTCTCGTGTCTCGTGATTTTGAGATTATGGTAGCCGGGACTTTTCGGAAAGATTAGCGGGAAGGACCGGGTGATCACGTGGAAAGCACGTGATGACACCAAACCCCTCCTCTTCTTCCCCCCTTCCTTTAGAAACGGAAGCATGAATCACAAGGCTGCTGCTGCTGTACTATGGTAACAGCGGTAGATCCATATTCTTTGCTTTCCATGCTTTGCTTTCCGTGCTTTGCCTTTTGCCTTTCTAATGGATGGCAATTTGTTTCAGACCAAAAGGGAGACGGAAAAAAAAAATTGTATTGAAATTAGGCAACCACCACCACCACCACCACCAACACCAACACCACACACACACACCAACCGATGCTGATGAAACGGTTCTTATCACGCAAGAGCACGAGCTCGCGACAAGAAGACGACGAGCTCACGCCCCTGCGATCAGCACAGTCTCTGGAATCACATGACTCAATAAAAGACTTGCGCCCCATGTTTAGCCATCATTCGCCAGCTGAAAACATAAACTTGAACTTGAACCCCACGATTCTGCAAAATGCAAGCACCCAGGAGTACTCGCTCTTTAGTTCCAAGCAGAGCTACTCCACCAAACAGTCGTCGTATGCCAGCGCCAACCAGGGCGACTCCAAGCGACATTTCGACTCCTCGCGGCCCTTGCAAACAATGAACATTGCCGAAGAGGATGAAACCAATGACGAGGGCGATAAGAGCACCCAGGACGTTGTTGTTAATAAATTAAAAGAGTTGTATCGCGACTTGGCACATATCATGGGCCAGTTTAACAACTCGCAGGTGAACTTGACCACAGCAGCAGTAAACACCATCGAGTGTTTGAAAAAGTTTACCAGTTTCACCACAACCTTGAGTGGCGCCTCCCCCAACTCTTTTTCCTCCTCCCCCTTGACCTTTACCACTTACAACAACGAAAATGTGCGCAAGATTGTCAAGATCTACCTCCACTACTACGACAACTTGCTCAAGGATGAGGTGTACATCAAGTTGAAGCTACTATTGGTGAAAAACTTTAACGACTTTGCGCGCAACTTGACCAGCGACGGCGACCTTGAATGGAGCAGCGATATCATGGCCAAGCCCCAGAACTACGCTATTGGGGCCGACGCCGAAACAAGCTTCCCCAACAAGCACGTTTTGAGCAACATTATCGACAAGATTGCAACCACAACCCCAAACATTTTGGTCAAGGAACAAAACGGGACATTTATCGCGCCAATCATGAGAGGCGCATCCCAAAAGTTTAGCGTATTGTGCCTTTACTTTGGATACCCCGAGCCAAACGAGTACCACAACAAGCTCACCAAAGACCTACACGAATTGTATGACGACGTGCATGTGATGATTGTGCAGAACAAGATCGAACTAGCGAGTGGGGCTGCATCGGCGAGCGATGTCCCTAGCAGTGCCTCCGCCACTCCCACTGCCGCCGCCACAACAAATACCCAACACAAGTTCAAGCTACCGTTTAGGATACCCACCGACGTCTTGGAGCCGCCCATGTCGCTTTCGTTGTCGATTGAAAATTCCGTCAGGACATCCGGCACCGTTGGTGGGTACATCTACCCACTAATAGACCTTGAGAAGCAGCCGCACTTGCGGAGCTACGCCAACTCCAAATTTGCCATTTCATGCGGCCACGTATGTCTCGACTCCAGCAACCCGCAAAACTACCCCCACGTGTCGGCGCCATCGTCGGCGTTGATCTCAATGTACATGCAGGCGTTGACGGCGCAGTACCAGAAACTGAACGATATGGAGCTGAAGGTGGCATACGGGTCGGTGCTTCGACAACTCGAGGAGATGTTCCCCTTGAAAAAGGTCAAGGTCACGGGAGGGAAAAACACCCCCGAGAGAATCGAGGTGCGCAATTTGCCCAAGCACCGGTTTGGTCAAATCATTTGGGGCGAGCGGACGTTGCTAACGCTCTCGGACAAGCCCAACGGCGTGAGCGGGTTGGCGGAAAAGAAGTTGTCGGACCTTGCCATCATCAAGGTGAACAAGAACCTCACGTGTCGAAACTACCTCGGCGACGACGTTGCGTTCAACGAGCACGACCCAGCATTGATGTTTGACAACCTTTATGTGCGACGGGTGCTCAACCTCAACCGGTATGTGCCCAAGACCATCAACGAACAAGTCGACGATGTCGACTCCAACATTTCAAGCGCCAGCGACAGCGACGAAAAGCCATCGTACCACGGCATTTCCGTGTTCAAGTACGGCAGCACCACCAAGTATACGCGGGGCAATCTCAATGGCATCAAGCTCGTCTACTGGCTTGACGGTGCGATCCACTCGTCCGAGTTTATCGTCAACAGCATGGACTCCAACGCGACATTTGCCAACGGGGGCGATTCTGGGGCGTGGGTGTTGACCAAGCTTCAGGACTTGGATGGGTCCAAGGGCCTTGGTGTGCTTGGGATGTTGCACTCTTATGACGGCGAGTTTAAGCAGTTTGGGTTGTTTACGCCCATGAATGAGATTTTGGCTCGATTGGAGGAGGTGACAAGCATCAAATGGGGCGTTGTTGGATGTCAAGAGACGGAAGGGAGGAAGAAGGACCGCGTGAGTGCTGACGAAGACGATGTGGACTAAGGGTGAGTGTATAGAAACTGTTTTGTAGGATGAAAACTATCCCGTACTCATTTCCACACACACAGAGAACGACAAGAAAAGAAAAAAACAAAAAAAAAAAACCAATCACTGGTTCAACACATTTTTAAATCAACCCACATGTCACAACGAACAGTACGGGGTTTCTTCTATGCCCTTGCCTTTGCCGGGTCGGTGTATGTCGGCGTATCGTTTTGGAAGCCGCTAGTTGTTGCCCAATTGGAAAAGGACGGGAACCTACGGAAGGACTATACTCCACCAAAAGAGATATACGAGCAGCCCCAAACGTGGGTGGAGTTGAGGGACAAGTTGGCTGCCGCGCTTGACTTGGAAAAGGCGCTAGAAGAGGGTAAGAAACCTGTGAGTGACGCAAAGTTGCTGGAGACGAATAAACCAGAGTAATATAGCAGGGGGCGGGGGGAAGGCAAGGGGAGACAGGGGGAGACAAGAGCGGGGGCAAGGGGCAAGCGTCCACCTAAGAAAATGAGCCAATAAATAACCACTGTTTGATTTGAGTACTGTAATATTTGGAAACTAGATCTGTAACATTGCCCACTCTTGACCCATGACATGTATGATTGTGGGGCTTTGGCCGTTTGGTCGTCGCCATCGCCATCACCATCGCCATTTCCACATACACATGGTAGCCCATGCCACTCTACATACAAAAAAAGGAAATCAAAAAAAAATTTCCAAACCTCATCACAACCACGACACACACACACAAACGCACACGCAATGGGGAAACTTAAAAGAGGCAACAGGAACCAGCGGGCGAGGTTGAACCCCCTTGGCAAGAAGGACGAGAAGGATACCAAGAAGGACGAAAACACCCGGCAGTCCAAGATCCTTCCACTTATAAACAAATTGCGCTCTACTTTACCCAACGATAAATCGATGGCCCTCGGCGCCATCACCGTGCTTGCCGAAGATGTTCGTATGAGACAATTGCTACTCAAAGACAAGCTTATCCCCACCCTACTTGAAACGTGCGTCAACGATACCAACGATGAGATTGTGGTGGAGTCGTTTGGGTTGTTGCGGAACCTTGGTATCGAAGAGGGCCAGAATGTGACAAAGTATCTCTGGCGAAGCAATATCTGGGCCAGCATTGAGAGCGCATTGACCAAGATTGACACCAGTTTCAAGTACTTGACCGAGACGGGCGAGAGCGACAAGTCCAAAGTGCAGTTGTTGTACGACTTTACCGAGAACATCTTGTCGTTGATTATTGTTTTGGCGAGCGGGTCCGACGATGTTTATGATGCGATCCTCGGCAAGATCAACCCTATTGTCGAGTTGGTTTTGCGCATGGTTCAGTCCCATGTTTCGGGCAAGTTCCGGGTCCTGGCCAAGTTGTTCAACGCCTTGTTGGAGTTTGTGTATGAGTTCTCCACCGAGTCTGTGGACTTTATCAAGACGTTGCAAGGCTTTGGCTTTGATTGGGACAGTTTGGTGAAATACGTTGAGGCTGGGTCCGACAAGTTGGCCGTGGTGTACACCGAGGGGATAAAGTTTAACAACTATGAAGTGTTGTCCGCCAGCCACGACAATAAGCAAGCCGTCCTCGGCGACATTCTCCGCCGGGTGTACGCCACATTGGTGACCATCGACTTGGCGCAGTTGAAACAGTCTCTTGACCAAGTAGCGGCCCCCAACAACACCGAGCCCATACAAAAGGATGCAAACACGATGGAGAAGGACTTGTCGCTGTCGTTGAACGACTTGAAAAACAGCACCAAGGCCGAGTTGGCCACCATTGAGACGGGGTTGGACATTGTCACCTCGGTGTGCGAGTACTTGGCCCTCAACGAAGAGTCGGACGAGCAGCAGCAGGCGGTGGTGAATCTTGAACCGGAGACGGAGTCGGTGCTACTCGATAGCATCCACCCCATGTTGATGGGATTGCTCTCGTTTGAAACAAAGGAGGGCGTGTTGCGGCTTGGCGAGAAGATTCTTGGTGCGTTGAACAACCTCACGTGGCTCATGTTGAGCAACAAGGCGTTGCCCGTTGAATGGTACGCCAAGAGCATAGAGATGTGGGACGCGGTTTTGGCAATTAGCGACGAAAGCTTGCAGAGGGCCGCTTTGAATGTCCTTTGGGGTATCATCAAGTGTTTGGGCCCGGAGATTGTGGCGAAAGTACCTACTGAAATGGTTACCAACTTGATACAGGCCAATTTGACGGAAGATCTTGAGTTGTGGTTAACCACCGTTGGTGTGTTGGGCAGTTTGGCTCCAATCATCAACAATACAGAAACCACCTCCAACATCTCCCAGTTTTTGGTGCAAACGATTGTTGCAAGCTGCGAGAACAACAACAACAACAACAATTCACTCGTGCCGGAAATCATTTCCGAATCGCTCAACTCCATCTATGACATTTTTGGAGACATGAACTACCCTTATGACGACGAAATCTTTGTCAAGCAGGGATACCTCGGCAAACTCCAAGAGTTGGAGCCAAAGGTCCGCGACGTCTACAAAAAAATCGACAAGAACAAGCAGCCGCAACTAAAGTTGAAGCTCGAGGATACGTGGGTCAATTTGGGGAGATTTATCCAGTACAAGGCCAGCGAGAGAAAGTAGGACTACATGTTTGTTTGTTTGTTTGTCGTTTTTTTTATTTATAGATTTTCGCCATGCACACGTTTTGATCACCACCTAATTACTCATTCCAAGCGGTTGAAATCTCGGGCCACACTCTCTTGTACAAACTCATGGCAACAATGTCCTGCGACGTCAACTTGCCATCAAACGTAGCCTTGAAATACCCGTGAGTACCAAGACTCTCCTTGATAAACCCAGTGCGGCCACTCTTGGTAAACAACGAAACCGCCTTGAACCAGTTGATGTCTTCGGCATTGAAAAACATGTACCGCGTAGTCACCACCCGCTTGTGGATCTTTACCGGGTGGCCCGTAAGCACAGCCCGCTGGGCAATGATTCTCGTATGGTCGCAGCCAAGGAACGTTCCCTGCCCAACAAACTCAAGCGAGCCCGCTTGTTCCGGGTCGGGTCTGAAGTAAATGACTGGGGCATTGGCAAACAACGCTGGAGCAATGGCGGTGGCAATGACCTGGGATCCCAAATGGGCAAAGTTTTCCATCTTGTGCACATTGTTGGGGTTGTTGGACGCCTGGTTAAAGGTGGGGGAAATGACTTGTCTTCTGGGCCCGTACTGGACAATAATCTGGCTCTTGTTGGGGATGGGCTTTTCGTAATCTTCCCAGCTCTCAAATGAAAAGTTGCACACGGCGAGCTTGTGCTCGTGCTCCAAAAGCTCATAGATTGTGAATGGCGCTGTGGTTGGATTCACCTTTTCGAGAATCAATGATGGTGGTGCCTTGATGTAGAGCCTGGCCCTAGTTCCCGCTGTGACTTCGGCGTCTTTGATCAACTGCTTGGTGACCTTGTTCTTGGTGGCTTTGTAGTTGGACACGCGCAAAAGCCTGTCCCATATCGATGGCCTCTCAACGCCTTGTTCGTCAACATCCCAATCGCAATTGGCCAAAGACTTGACACCTCGGTAGGCAGAGAGTTTCTCCTTGGCAGAGTCGCCGGGGCGCAACTCGATTTCGTCCGGAAAGTCCAAGTCGTCTTTTTCCATGGCCCTAAATTGCTGCAACTGGCGCTCTTCCTCTTCCGGGGATAGGTCAATGTGCATTTCAGAATCGTTGTACTCGGTGGGCGCATACTCGGTCCCAGCCATTGCATCGTCATTGTCAATGTCTTTATCTGCCTCTCCTCCTTCTTGCTCGTCATTATCCAGCACCATATCCTCCAAATCGGACGCATCGTCGTCCAAAACATCATTCACAAACCACCTGCTCTGGTACTCGGACGTGCCCTTGGGCACTCTGAACTTGGGTGTTGGGCGCTTTACACCATCGTCATTGAAATATATCCTGCCTTCGGCCCTCACCCCGAGCTGCTCGGCGTCGTCGTCACCCTCCCACGCAAAATCATCACCTTCCTCCATATCAATCTCTTCCGGGTTCAATTCGTCCAACGTCTCTTGGTTTTCATTGGGCTTGTATGTGTCAACGACATCATCATTATCAACATCAACATCGACTTGCATACCTTGCTTCTCCTGCTGCTGCTGCTGCTGTGCCCTGCCTTGCTTGCTCAACTTTTCAATCTTATCCACCTGGAAATCGCCAAACCCGGGGATATGCACCAAACGGTTGGCACTGAACCCCACCCCACGAACCGTGCCCTCAACCATCAAGTATTCGCCGTCGCCGCTGGCTGCAGCGGCGCTATCAGCAACTAGCCAACCCCGAGTGTCTCTCCACGTCACCCCCGAGGGGAATTTCTGGCATATCATCCTGAGACAGTTTGCCTTGTCTGAATCGTGCTCCAATGCGTATAGCTTTTCTTCGGCGGGGAAGAAATGGTTGAAAAACGACTGCAACGATTGCTTGACATCTAGCTGCAAGTTGCGTTTGGGGTATGCCGTGACAATGTTTGGCAATACCCCGACAACCGAGCCTATACCCTGGGCAATCAATGCCCGCAACACCGTCTCTCCGTATCCCTTTTCGATTTCCTCAATGGCGGAGATGCCAAACACGACAAAGTCAGACACTTTGGCAGCGTCAAGAATCGCAAGAACACTGGTTTGGTCCGGGATAATGACCCGGAAGTTGGACTTGAACCGGGGGACACTTACTTTATTCACCGAAGGGGAGCTAAACTCGTGCTTATCATTGTCGTCCTGGTTAAACAACTGGGCGGCGATATCGCAGGGGGACAAGTCCTTGGTGAGTGCAATCACCGTGACAATCTTTTCCGCGCCCTGGCTGCCCTCAAACAATTTCCTCGTCAACTTTGTCTCCAATATCTTGGCCTCCTTGGCCTGTCTCGCCATGTTCTTTCTATCTAGCTTGCTGATCACCTTGATGGCGCTGGGATTGCCAGCGGCTGCCTTTTCCACTTTGCCCTTGTGCCTGTTTTTCAATTGGCCCTTGGACGCATGCTTGGACTTGAACGGTTTGTGGTCGTTCTTTAACGTCGACCTATGTGATCCTCCCTTGGCCATGGTCTGTGTCTGTGTGTGTGTGTCTGTTGACGCTTGTGGAGATCAATGTTTGGTGTATAACCTTTTGTGTTGGAGACGAGCGCGATGAGATGATCTTATTCTGTGTCACGTGCCTATGAATATTAGGGCTTTGCCCAGACTGCATGTTGTGCTCAAATTCTGGAAAATTTCCACTTGGTTGCTCTCTCACAGGCTACGCACCAAAGTGTAAGAAGAAAAAATTTAGGACAGAGAGACTCCTTGATACATTATAATCAACAACGTTATAGTATGTGCAATATGACCCTATACAAGCGAAACTACAAGAGGGCGTGAGAGGATATGAACGGGGAGACTGTCCCCATTTGTTTTTTTGTTGCCAAGAGCAGAGTAGAGAGAGCTTGGAATGATATCAACAACAAGCCCAAAAGGGGCAAACAGTTTATATGTGCAACGCCCCGCCAACTGCACCAATCGATGAATGTGCAAATGCATGCCTGGTCGTTGGACCCAGTGAAGAAGCACAGAGCTGGGCGGGCGATTGTTGAGGGTGTGCCATAGCAAGACCACACCGTTTGTGTTTGTGCATCCCCCCTTCCCCGTCTCGTACCTGCCCAAAGCTCACTGGCTCGCCTTTTTCAATGTCCCAACCACTACAAACAGTAGACTGTGCCATATCCCCTCCGCCCCCCCTTTTCGCTCCCTTTGATTCCAGCAAAGTACTAACAATATTCTTTTTCAGTTTAGTTAATCATGGCTCACGAAAACGTTTGGTACTCCCACCCAAGAAACTACGGTAAGGGCTCGAGACAGTGCAGACACTGTTCTTCTCACACTGGTTTGATCAGAAAGTACGCCATTGACTTGTGCCGTCAATGTTTCAGAGAAAAGGCCAGCGACATTGGTTTCCACAAGTACAGATAAGTGTCGAAGGAAGTGTATAGTATGGATCGGTTCCGACCCAAAAGCATAGATACGTAATGGTATATTGAGTTGCAGATTATTTCAACACGCTTGTATTGTGTAGTAGTAGTTGTGAATCCTGCAAAGGCCACAACGACAAACGAACCAAACAAGATCCGTGATAGGATCACGTAGACAGAAGTTAAGCACATTGCACATAGCACATTGCACATAGAACATAGCACAGGGAAGACATTGGCCGGCAAAGCCAAGGGTAACTGCATGCAGAGACAAGAGACCAAAAGGCACCTACGAAATGTATCCCACTTTCTGTCGACATTCAATACTCCATCGCCTCACCAAAGAGACCCAACGGAGACCAAACTTCCTAAGAGGGATATGTAAAACAACTGCTCTCGGGAAAATCAAATCTATGGTTTAGATATGGCAACGAGTATAACTTGACAATATACATTATCTCGCCGTGGCAAATATTCCCTTTGTATAAAATACTTTTTGATTAAAGAAGGAAAAGAAGAAAGAAGAAAGAAGGGAAAAAGTTTCACCTGGCGCGATGGGTTGGTATTTATAGTGGGCGAGGCAAATCATTTTACTCCGCTACCAATTCTGCAAGGTTTCTATATCTATCCTTAGAATGAGCAACGACCTGAGCAAGCCAATCATGGTGACAAACGAGGCGAGTCCCACGGGAACGACGGCAAACACTACAATGTTGTAGATATCAAAGAACCGGGCCTGTTTTTTCTTGCCTCCGCTGCTGCTGCTGGTGGTGGTGGCACCTCCCTCGGGGTTTCTCGTTAGTTCCAAGTTTGACGTGACAAAGTTTTGCACAATATACGTCAACGTTAGCAAACAGCTAATCAAGATCCAGATGTGCAAGCCGTACCTGTACCCATCGGCCGAAAACGTCGACATCAAGTAAAACTCGCACGTCATGACAATGGTGGACATTGAAAGAACCCGAACAATGGCGGCCGACGTTGAGTACGTCACGATCCACCGCACTAGCAAGCCGTCGAGGACAGAGTACGACAAGTAGCCCGCCACGATGCTCCACATCCCCGTGAGGAAATGCTCCATCCCCCGTGCGGTGGTTATGGCGCTGGCTTGCTGCTGGGTGCCTTGGTCGTACAACAAGTGTTTCCAGGATTGGAAAAGGCCAAGCAACGGCGGTAGAAGGCTCACGTCACGGCAAAAGGCAAGGAGGAAATGTTGTCTCGCATTGAGAAACTTGAGTCCGAGCTGCTTTATACTGGTACGTTTCTTGCTTCGTTGAAGGTGTTGCGCTTGTGGGAGAGGTTGTAGAGTCGCTAGTGTGGGCGTGGTGGACAAGCTGCTTGACGAGGCACTCATAATGGTTGAAGCGCGAGGAATGGGCAAGGAGGGGATCGGGGTGTATATATGGGGCGACTGCCGTTGGCTGTGGCTGTGGCTCTGGAGCTGGCTAAGGATCTGGTTCTGGTTCTGGTTCTGGTTCTGGAGGTGGGTCAGACTGTTTGTCCTTGAGTGTATTCTCTGGGACATTTCGTAGCTAGGAACAACTTCTTGTGGGTCGTATTCGCCAATAATGGCGCCCGTGTACCTCACGTCGGCGCTATCGCCCTCCACGGGTGTTGAGGAGGAGGGCTGTCGTTGTCGAAAGTAGGAGTAGTCGTCGTCTATCTGGTGCGATTCCAACGTGTTGGTGAATCTCAGGCGTAGCGATGCCGAGAACGAAGATGTGGATGACGACATGGTGCGATAACTGGGGGGGGGAGTAAATGCCTTGCTTATCTTGTTAACCAATGTAGGAGGTGTTTTTTTTTTGTGTGTGTGTGTGTTTGTTTTTTCCAGCTGTGCGTTGCCTTGGCAGTTTGCTACGAAGGACAATGGGCGTAGTAAGGAAGCGTTGGGATGCTGAGCTTTGAGGAGGAGAACCAATCCAAAAAGTAAAGGAGGAAGGGGTAGCAGGAGGAGGAGATAAAGGGTGTGGACGGAGATTGCTAGCTGGGTCCAGCTTCTCTTTGTTTGTGGTATAAACAAGTGTCTCTCCCCCATCCATTGTTTGTCTCTCTTCTATTTTAAAAGAGGGGATATCTGTTTATCATCAACTATACAAACTATAAACACCTTATATGCTCCCAGCGAGTATAGGCACAAGGGCAGCGCACACACACCTAGTTGATGGCCTCCAACTGCTGGTTGATTTCGTCCAACTCCGACTTGGCTGCACTGTATTGTTCATTCAAGTCTTCAAACTTCTTTTCCCATTCTTCCTTTTCTTGTTCCAAAGAAGCAACCTTTCTTTCCAACTGCTCGGCCTTGATGTCGGTTTCTCTCAACTTTTCGGTGGTTTCCTTCAAGTTCTTGTCGGCCTCTTCCAACTCTTCCTCCAAGACAGAGTTCTTCTTGGTGTAGTTTTCGTTGGATGTCTTTAACGAGTGCGATTCGTCGGCGGTTTGCTTGATTTCAGACAATGACGTTTCCAACTTTTCAACCTCCTGTTCCAAGACTTCATTCTTTCTTGTCAATGCCTGGATCTGGTTGTCCTTTTCCAAGTTTTCCTGCTCCAACTCCTTGATTCTGACCGACAATTCATCAGACTTTTCCTGCCACTTTTCAGCATCCAACTTTAAGCTGTTGATTTTCTGCAAACGATTCTGTTAGTATAATGATAAAAAAGGCAGGTCACACTCCCTACCCAATTGTGGTGAAATCGTTTGCAGAGACAAACCCACTACTGTTTGCCTCCCCCCCCCCCTTTTTTTGCCTCAACTCGCCTCGCCTCGCCGATTCCAACCACCTGGCTGGTGTACATCATAAACAATTCCTCTACTGGATGACAGCACACAACCAAGAGCTAGTCAATTGAAGGTGGGTACATACGTCCTTTAACTTGTCCATTGTGATTCGATAGGTTACTCCTTGCTGGATCAGGTGGTTGAGTGTGTGTGTGTGTGTGTTGTCTTTTTTTTTTCTCCCCTCTCTCCTTTGGCGTCTTCCCCTCCAATCGTTAGACGATCCGGTACTGGGCCGGGTAACTCCCCTTTCCATACTCCTCCCAAACAACTATATAAGGATCACCCACACCCCCCTCTCTCTTGACAACAATCGGAGGGCAGTATGAGCTAATCACATGGGTGAGGGAAATGGAGAGGTGCATAGTAAAGCACTATGAATCACCTACATATCTCTGCTCCAAGCTGCACCAAGCCACACCCTTTAACTTTTTGAGTGAATGTGATAATAATAAATAAAAAAACACCAGCAAGTTTCGTGGTGGCTGTGTACTCCCTCTATCTAAGCGTGACTTCTGCTTGTGTTTCCCCCCTAATTTGGAGGGAGGGGTGCTTATAAACTCTATACCTTCATTCTATGTTTCTTAGTCCCGCCCTGCCCTTGTCTCTCTCTCTCTCTCTCTAGTCTTTTTTTTTTGTTTTCGCAGTTTTGTGCAGATCAATTTTTCTTACTGCTTTGGGGACACACCAACCAGCCATCTTTCATGTTACTGGGTGAGTCGTCTAGTCGACCCGCCTCTCCTACGGTTTTTTTTTAAGCGAATGGGGGCCCCAAGTGGTTGAAATCACTGTACTTTGGAGATACTTGATCTGCCATTGACCACTTCTGCAGTTTCCGTACCACTTTTCTTTCGCCGCTTCAACCATAACCACAACATCTACTTCTACCCTCCACTCACATGTCGGTGACCATATACCCCACATTGTCACCAGCGGTGTCGCTACTAACTGGAGAATCGCTACTTCATTCCAGCGTCTCTAGTCGGCGTATCAACCCCCGCGCCAGACCGGAAACCAACCCATTCGAAGTCATTTATGACGCCCCACACCAGCAGGCCACCACGTCGCAATACCACAACCGGGTATACTACGAGGAGATCCTGCGACACGTGCACAAACAAGCACCACCACCGGTACAGAATCCCATTTCCAGCGCGCCTCCCGTGTTGACCGTTATCGAGCCGCCTCTCCAGAGGACGGGCAGTATAGTGCTGGCATCGGCCACGTTGCGCAACAGAAACAAGATCTTGCTGCGGAACCGCACGGTTAGAAAGGTGGATATTGAGCAAGATGTTGAAAAAAAGAAACGGGGCAAAAGACTCGGGTTCCCCGTGAAAAGGAGGTTGAGCTTAAAGTACAAGTCGGTCAAGACCACGTCGTCGCAGCCCAACTTTACGTCGAGGGACCAGTTGATGGATTTCCTTCAGCGCACCAACTACGAAGAGGCGATACGAAACTTGCTACCGCAAACAATGAGAGTATACAAGCACAACCAGAATTTGCGACCCACCCCGAAAATCAGCTACACAATTGAGAGGTTTGCCACGGCTAATGCCACGGGCAATGCTGCGGGCAATGCTGCGGGCAATGCCGCCCTGCATAGCAAACAACCATCAGCATCGATCAATTTCATGGACGTGGTGTTTCAAAAGTATAGGCAGGTGGTGTTTGCCAACAAGCACACAATACCGCCCAGGTTTGAGCAGGTGTTTCCGCATGAAGCAAGACTATTGAAAAAGTCGGAGCTAGAATTGCTCAACACCAAGCTCCTATTTGAGATTCTTTTACGGAGAACAGTGGCTGAAAAGATCAATTTCAGATTGAGTCGCCTCAGGGATGTTGAAGCCGGTGGCACTGGCACTGGCACAAGCTCAGACACAAACTCAGACACAAACTCAGAGTCAAGTGAGGTATCCAGCGGTGGAAGTGGGTTCCGTCTGCACCATTTGCCAATAAACCTCCCGGGTGATGAGCATTCCTCGTCATTTTCCCAAAGGACAGACAAAGTGCTCCACCAAAGCCCAGTACCTCCCGTTGCGCAGCCAGCCTTGCCCCAAATGGACTATGCCAAAGACCCCCAAAACACAACTCTTGTCCACAATTTTAAAAAAACCCATGCCAAAAGGTACTCGGCACCCGCCGCCACCACCACCACCATTGACACCACCACGGCCCATCCATTCGAAGAGGCCTTGTTCAATTCGAGCGTCTACCAGCTCAAACCATTCAAGACAACCGCCACCACCGTCTCGTCCCCAGAAGAGCTTGAAGAAGTGGCACGGCTGAGTGTTAAACGCAAGAGTGAGAGCACCACACGCACATTGCCCACGCGGCGGGGATCGTCCCTCATGCAAAACCTAGAGGGCTTGAGCTCGGACTTGTCCAGTTTTCTCGAAGAGGAGGACCATCCACTGGAATACCTTCACTCGAAAAACATTGTCCCTGCCAACATTGTCAGTCCAGGAGAACTCATCCAGTCCATGAATAACACATCCATGCAGCAGCAGCAGCAACAACAAGACCGCCAACAACAACAACAACAACACCACCGCCACCACGCTCACATGGGTAACATATCAATAAAGGGCCCGGTTGGTGCCAACAGCGACGACCTTTCCTCTGCCTCCCTCACCTCCATCCCCTCCCCTGCCAGAACCAATTTGCACCACCATCAACGTCGGCACTCTGTCTTGTCCGAGGTATCGCGATACGACTCATACAAGCGAAACTCTTACATTTATTAGACAAGAAAATAATACACTAGCTATTATACACCATGGGCAACATAAAATCTCTAATTCTCTTGGCGGTCTCCTCGTCGGGGATCTCCTCTCCGCCCCCAGCGTTGTTTCTGGTTGGGTAGTACGTATTGTCCAACACATTTAGCATAAATGTGGGGATTTTGTGGTCACGCACCCCCTCGCACACCGAAAGCACCTCGTCGGCGCCAATGTGCCCGTGCTCGTGCAACTGGATCAATTTGTTGAACCACTTGCGGTCCTTGATGTAGAACGGGGTGGGGTCCCTGCCATTGGTCACGGGTGGCGAGTTTATCGCGGCTATAGCAGCAGAGGCAATCACATTGTCAAAGTCCATGCCATTGGGTTGGTTGGATCCGTTGACGTTGGCGTTGGCGTGGTGGTGGTGGCTGGAACCATCCATGCGCTGTCTCTTCAATGCCGGGTCAACCGATTCGTCAATGTGTTGCTGCATAACTGCTGCAGCGGCGGCGGCAGCAGCAGCGGCAGCGGCAGCCGCTGCTGTTGAAGCAGCCGCGTCCTCCTCCTCGTCATCCTCCTCCTCTTCTTCTTCCCCTTCCTCGTCGTCTTCTACAACTTCCCCCACCACGTCGTCTGGTGAGAAGGACTTGCCAAAGTGCTGCAAGTTCACAGCGTCGTCATGGTGTCTCTTTTTCCCTATAGTGGTGGTGGTGGTAGTGGTGGTGGTGTTGGTGGTGTTGTTCAACCCGCCCGTCTTTGGCTGTTTGACGTACGCCAACGGTTTATAAAAATCGTGGTGCCGCTCCTCATAGTCAAATTTGGGAATCACAGAATACACATCTCCCCCATTGGCCAACCCATCCTTGTATCGCGCGTCCATCCTCACCAACAACGGCAACACCTCGTTGTGGTACACGCTCATGTACTTCAAATTGTCGCTGAGAAAGAAATCATTGACAATCAAATTGCCCTTGTTAAAGCTCGACAAGTCCGGCAACGACAACAGGTCGCTATACAAAATGCTCTTGACTTGTCTCTCGTCCAACACCAAGCTCTGGTTCAGCATGTCGACAATCTGAAACCGGCCCAAGCTGGGGTTCCACCGGTACGCATACCCTCCTCCCACTCCCACACCACCGCCGGTGCCATTGCCATTGCCATTGCCACCGCCATTGCCACCGCCATTGCCACCGCCGCCGGTGGTGTTGACACCACCACCAGTGCTCAACCCCAACTCAAGCGCGTGCCGCATCAACCCGAACCAGATCTTGTACCGGTGGTGGTTCACATTGATCAAGTGCTGCTGGCACGAGTATTTCGTATAGGTGGAGTACACCGTCTCTGGGTTGGCAGCCCGTAGTTGGCCCGTGACGTAGGCCCATGCCTTTTTGGTCATGACCGCCTCGGCGTCCTTGGGGTACGAGTGCACCACGTCCGAGAGGAGCTTGATGAGGAATTGGTCCATCTTGGGCGTCCATCGTTTGTATTTGGAGTCTCGCGATTTCAAGTCAAACTCGGTGAGGTCGGGGAAATCCGTCGGGGATGTGGCTGAGATGTGATGTGTCATGCCATTGAGGTTGGGTTGTGGGATATATTGTTGTGGGTGCTGTGGCTGTTGTGGCTGATGAAGTTGCTGCTGGTGATGTTGCTGCTGTTGCTGTTGCTGTTGCTGTTGCTGTTGCTGTTGCTGTTGATGTTGTTGATGTTGTTGACGTTGCTGCTGCTGGTGTTGATGTTGTTGCTGCTGCTGCAGTTGCACATGCTGAACATGCTGGTGTTGTACATGTTGTTGTTGTTGCTGTTGCTGTTGCTGTTGTTGTTGTTGTATTCGCTGCTGTTGTTGATACTGCTGTATCCGTTGGTTGTTATTCCGGTGTTGTTGCTGTTGTTGTTGCCGCTGCTGCCTCTGTTGTTGTTGCTGCTGCTGCTGGGTAGCAATCCGTAATGCTTCCACAGCGTGGTTCGGATCCATCGTGCAAGTGTGTGTGTGTACCTAGTATACGACTCTGCCCTAATCTAACCTGTGAAAAAGCAAAGAGCAGGATGAGAAAAGGTGTAAATTTTTTTTGTTGGTTGGACACGAGTTACCTGTAAATTTGTTGGATTGATACACACGCACACTACCTCCTCTCTAAATACCCAGCAACACTGCCCTGCCGGCCCTCCTCGTCGCGGGCAAATCCCGCCTGTTCGTGCCGGCTTTGCACCTTGGTGAACTTGTCGAGCATTTCGTAAATCCTCTTTCTCTTGATTGAGAGCTGGCTGCTTGCCGATGTCGAAGCCGTGACTGCGCCCGCGACTCCAGAGGGGGTGGACCCGGACGTCGCCAACAACCCTGGTGGCTGCAACTGCTGCGGGGTATTGAGACTCGACACCGTGAGCAACCGGTTCCTCAACGCCGTAAAAGTCCCCGACTGCGGCAACACCATCAACAAGCCGTAGAGCGTCTTGTACAAATACGGGTACTTTTCCGGCTCGAGGAGCTGCAACCTTAGCTTCAAAAAAATGGGCGACTCGAGGAGCTGCACCAACACGTCGAGCTGCAAAAGCAACTGCGCCGTAACCTCAAACTCCGAAAGGTTCTTGATGATCAAGAATGCAAGGTCGTAGTTGGACGTGAGCAAGCACAAGGATATCGCACTGGGGGCGTTGTGGCACCAGCTCTGGAACAAGCTGGCAAACAACTGCCAGTCCTCGATCTTGTACAAGTCCAAGCTCTTGAGCTTTTTCCGGAAATGCGCCAACTCATTCGACGTCAAGAGGATATTGTTCAAGGTAACAATCATCATGTCGAGAAACTCCAAATCGTCGATTGTGGTCAAGACGTCAGAAAGGGTGGTGAAGATGATTTCCGAGTTGAGCGTGACACATAGTTTTCTAATGATAAACTCCACCTTGATTGATTTTTCCTGCGCCCCAACCTCAAAGAGGGCAATCAACTTGACAATGAAATCCTTGAAAAACTCCTGGTTCGATTCCGAAATCTTGGCGAGCAACTGCAACACCTTTAAAATCACCTCGTTGCTCGAGTCGTACTTTAACAAGTCGGTCAAGTCGAAATTGTTCTTTTTGGACGAAAAAAATGTCAAAAAGCCATCGGGGTTCCTGGTGTACAAGAAAACCAACCAATCAAGACTGGTGATTCGGGAAAACTCATTGGTGGAGCTGAGGTACTCTTGGATGGTTGCATTCAACGTCTGGGGTAGCTGCACCTCATTGAATTCATCTCCGCTATCGTCACGCAACCCAAGAATCTCATTCATGTTGGAGTCCTTGCCGTCGTTGAACCGGGTCAAGAAATCCTGCAACGCCGAGTTGAACCCGAGAAAGCTATCGCGGAGCTCGTCGTCCTGCTCAATGTCGGTGATGGAAATGTTTTTCATGATAATCGCCACACATTCAGGAAACGATTTGAGGATACCTGTGGGTGAGATGTTTAGAATCTCCCGCAACCATTTGAGGGCGATGGACTGCACCTGGCAGTGTATATCGTGCGGTTCGCTGGTCAAGTCGCTCTTTTCATACTCAAAGCTTTTCAAAAATGACAACATGATGCTGATGATCTTGTCATAGTCGATAAAGATATCTTGTCCTGCCGCCACCAACTCGTCATCACCCCCGTCGTCTTGCTCGGTCCCCACTTCTTCGCCGCCCTCATCTTCTTGCTCTTTGTCACCACCCTTTTCCTTTTTCTCTGCTTCTTCCCCATCAAATCTCTGTCCCTCGGTTCCTTGGCCGCTATCATGGGCAACCACCGCCACATTGCCTTTATCAATCACCACCGGTTTCTTCCTCACAATGGTTGTATCGTCCGACTTGATCGACTCGGTGTCATTCTCCTCCCCCTCCTCCTCCTCTTTTCTCCTCCCCTCCTCTGCCGCTTCCCCCTCCTTCTCTGTCGCCTCCTCCTCCACCACCACATCATGATCACCATCA
This sequence comes from Zhuliangozyma blackwelliae, assembly GCA_030579015.1. Taxonomy (NCBI): domain Eukaryota; kingdom Fungi; phylum Ascomycota; class Pichiomycetes; order Serinales; family Debaryomycetaceae; genus Zhuliangozyma; species Zhuliangozyma blackwelliae. Next base: position 7,452 of record JAKTZW010000006.1, on the reverse strand, counting down.
ACAACACCCTCTTTTTCTCCTTTCGGCAATTCACTTCCGTGTAACGTCACCCCCTTGGCGCTCTTCCCCTCGAGCTGTTTCTTCTTGTGGTCGAGTTTCACCTTTGCAATCTGTTTAATCTCCTTGAGCAACACGTCCAACAAGTTCTCCGTCTCCAACCTCACGTCGCTGGGCGCATTGTTGAACAAGAACCGAACCAAGGGGTCCAAAAAGTTGGGCATAAACGAAATCAACTCGAGTGATGGGATATCGTCAAACAACTCGATCCACGATATCAAAAACTTTTTGGCAAATGGGTCTGTCGTGTACATCCGCTCCAATAAACTGGGGATAAACCTAACCAACAGAAATGCCTTGGTGGGGTCTTGCGGGTTATTGACTTGTATCGCATTGCCCTCGGCGTCCACCAAGTTTGATCGAATATTGTTGCTCACCACCCCTTCATCCTGTAGCTGTTGTTCCTGTTGGTATTGCTGTTGCTGTTGCAAAATCGACACGTAGTTGGTGGCCTTGGCGGAAACGATATCCTTAATCAACCGGTCCAAGATATCTGCGGCATTCTTGACACTGCTCTCGGAATCGGTCACCAAGATGCACAAGATATCAAACACCTCGTTGAAATAGAGCAATATCTCGCCCCTGGCAATCTTGGCTACATTGTATAGCGACTCACAGGCATAGTACCGCACCCGGGCGTCGGTGTCCCTAAACGTGGAGAAGATGGGCTTGATTATATCCTCGAGAAAGTAGGCAATGGCAAAGGACCCAAGCGCAACACTCACACTGCCCAATGCGGTAATGGCTCCCATCTTGGCCGAGTTTGTGCCGGAGATGGTCAAGCCCGCGAGCTCGTTGATGATGCGGTAAATCGTTTGCGAATCGTTGCGGGAAAGTGCATTCTTGGTGAGCGATTCAATCTGGAACGCGGTGGCTTTGCGCTTTTCGTAGATGTGGTTGGAGAGGTCCTTGATCAATGACGCATCAAGCACTTGGCCTATTGCCCCTGCTGCTCCTGTCATTTGACGTGGTCGGTGGGGGGGTATGATGCTATCTCGTCTGGTTGAATGTGGTTTTTTTTTTTTGTTTTTCTTGTTTTTCTTGTGTATACATGTGTGTGTTGAATTGTTTTACGCGAGGAAGAATCAGAGGTGAGAGAAACAGATGTGGGTTGAAGGACTCAGATGTGGGTTAATAGAATCAGAGGTGTGTCAAGAGAATCAGAGGTGTGACTCGTTGTCCTGTTTTGTTGCCATGTTGCCGTGTTCCTTTAGTCTATAGACTGCTACTGATTGTTATTATTCTTGCTATAGCGTTTACGAAACGCCTGGTATCCCGTTGAATTCGTCATACCTCCGTCTCTTGGGGCCGGTACTGGTGTCGGGGTACGTGCTGCCCGAGAGGTTGACGTTGCCAAAGGTACTGGAGGCAGCCGTGTCCTCCTTTGCTGGCGAGGAACTGTTGGATACACGTGCTGGCGACAGCAAGTTGGCCAAGTGCGACGTGATTGTGTTTTCGCCACTCGCCGGCGACAGCTCCTCCCCTGGCAAGAGCTCCTTCAATTGTGATAAACCTTGCTTGGTCATCTCCTCCACCGATGGAAGCTCAACGTGAAAGTTGATAAACAAATTGCCCCTCCTAAACCTGCTCAAGTTGTATTGTTCTTTTTCCTTCCCGAGCCCATCGCCGTCGCCGGGACGTTGATGGATCTCGCCGTCTTTGATGGCGTCGTTTATCGGCATGCCTAGCCCCTTGACAATCTTGGGTTGTCCCGACTTGATTGTGCCCACCACCTCGCCCTGCTGGGCATTGGGGTCATTGAGGGCGCCGTGCCCGTGCGTGTTGATGTAAATCTTCAAGTTCTGGCCCGGTTTGATAAAATCGGGTATGCTAATCTCCCCACCAAGTAAAGCAGTCTTTAACTTGATCCTATAGTCCATGTACAAGTCGTTGTTTTTGCGTATTAGATACTCGTGGGCCTTTTCCCGCACGTGAATCACCACATCCCCGGGGATGATTCCCCTTCCTTCGTCTGCTTCGCCCTGCAATACGATCCTGTCGCCGTGCTTGGTTCCGGGCACCACATTCACCTTGATCAACTTTGTCTCTTGTACGTACCCCGCGGTGCCACAAAACACGCACCGGTCCTGGGGGTTGATGATTGTTCCCGTGCCGTTGCATTTCCCGCACGTGCCCAGCTGCTGGAACTGGGAAAAGTCGTTATAATAGGTGATGGCCACCTGTCCCGCCCCCTGGCACTGGCGACACGTCCGGGGGTTGGTGCCCCCAAACCCGTTGCAATGAAGGCACATGACATTCTTGGGTAGCGACAACTTGATGGTTTTGCCATACACCATGTCGCTCAACAGCACGGTGCATGTGTGGTGTATATCCTCGCCCCTCACTTGGCGCAGGCCAATGGGTTCCCCCACCGGCTGGACGTGCTTTTTCATATTCTGCTGGGCATTCTGAGCAAACCCGGGGAAGCCAGAGCGGCCAAACATGGAGTCGTTGGCAAACATGGAGTTGATATCGCTAAACACCAGCGAGAATATATCGGTGGCAAAGGGGTGCATGTGGCGTTGCTGTTGCTGTTGTTGTTGATGTTGCCGCTGTTGTTGTTGTTGTTGTTGTGGGGACAGTTCCACAACTAGCCCTTCTAGTCCTGCTTCGCCATACTTGTCGTAAACAGATCTCTGGGCACTATCCCGTAGCACCTCATAGGCTCTGGTCATTTCTTTAAACTTTTCCGTGAGTTGGGGATCATGGTTTGTCTTATCGGGGTGGCATTTTAGTGCTTGTTTCTTGTAGGCTCGAGAGATTTCCTCGACGCTGGCGGCCGAAGACACGGCTAGCACGTCGTATAGTCTCGTCTCTCTAACCATTATTTTTATTTGGAATAGCTCGGTAACCTTGGTTGTTGTTGTTCCTGGTGGTGGTGTAATATATATATATGTATCAATTCTCAAACGGTCTTGTGGAGCGTGGACAGGGAACCACAAGAAGAAAAGAGAAAAAAAAGAAAGAAAAAGAAAAACAAGTAAATCTCTCTCGTGGAACGCTGTAGAAATTTCTAAGCGCTTCTGCAGTTGTGTAGCCGCAAGAAAAAAAGACCAAGAGGTGCTTTGCACTTGTGTAAGCACCACCAAATAAAAATAGCTTACACGCTGCGAGGGAGAAAGAGGGAGGTGGGAGGACAGGAAGGTAATAATCAAAGGGTGAGTAATCTGAGACGACGAGGAGGTCTACTGGGTGAAGGGGGAGGGGCGTAGTAAGATGGTACTGATATCGTTTTTCTTTAAATTTTGGCAATTATTTCACCACAACTTCTGTCTCTGATAGGAAGCTCCCCTGATTCCCGTTATCTTTCCCCCCTCAAAGATGTGATCACATACACTACACATCACCTGATGTTTGCATATACAGAAAAGAGCACTACAGCACTACATTGAAAAATGCCGTGCTCGGCTTAACCACAGGGTCCCATCAGACAACCGGAAATAAGAAACATCTAGTCAGCCTGGCTAGCTCAATCGGTAGAGCATTTGACTCTTAATCAAAAGGTTGGGGGTTCGAGCCCCCCGTTGGGCTTTTCTTTTTTTTCTTTTCTTTATTGTGCTGGGCCATTCTACATATTGTCCTCACTCTCCCCCTGCGGCTTATAATAGGAGAGAGAGAGATGAGCATGCGAGGATAAAAATAATTTTTCTTATTTTTCTCTCTCATTCTCAGGGTGCGATAAAAAAAATACAACGTTCAGATGGTAGCGAGTGCAACATGTTCAATGATGTTGGTGCAAAGCAGTACACAAGTGGGATACACCAATGTACATGGTTGTCCCCTCCCCCCCTCATGGATGCTCAATTATGTGAAACCTCTTTTAAAAGATGTAAGGAGTAGTTCTCACACTGGTGATACGGTCAGAAAACAGTTTCTGAATGGTGATTGCCAAGTGGAGTCTCGTCTCCTGCGGGTATGCCAACAGTATAGGCGCTGCCCCTTTTTTTATTTGAGTACCTTCTCCCCCTTCCCCTCCCCCCTTGAGCCACCCTTTCTCCACCTCAAGCTTGTGCTGTTTGCATCTTTCATACTGGTATCCTTCCCCGGTCGTGCACACCCCAATACCACCCAGCCAAAAGGGGAGACGGAGCAAAAAAGACAAAAAAAAAAAACTTTCAACCTCATCTTAACCCAGCCAATACTACACCCCATACCAAAGCACATCCCACCATAGCCATGCATTTGATGTACACGCTAGACGCCGAGGGCAAGAGAATATACACCCTCCAGAAGATTACCAAGGACGGTGAAATCACAAAGTCTGCACACCCCGCTAGATTTTCCCCCGACGATAAATATTCCAGACAAAGAGTCACCTTGAAGAAGAGATTCGGCTTGTTGCCCACCCAGAACTGAGCGGGTGTGAGCAAATAGAAAAGGTGTGTTTTTAATGAATAGCAGAAATAACCCAATACTATCTGACGTATAATTTCAATACAAGAAAAAGTTTTGACCAACGTGGCGGCGAGCAGCAGTGAGAGCGCAGCGGGAGTGCATCGAGAATGATTGGACGGTAACTGAGGAGAGACGGGATACAGGTGGTTGTGTTGATCTAGTAGGATATCACCACAACTCCATCTCTTTTCCATTCTTCCTTTCTTCCTTTTCCTCCATTTCTTTTCCTTCCTTCCTCCTCCCATTGAGAAAGCCCTCTCAGCTCACTCAACCGTTTACCGCTCATAGCAGCACCGATACCGCCAGCAGCCTCTCTTTTTTTCCTCCGTCTCTACTCCCACATTCAATTCCTCTCATCCAACTTTGGCTCTCGCCTCTGACCAGTGGCCTCTAGGTTATATTCACAGTTTCTCAAGTAGTTGTCCCACATCTGGGCAAGTAGTTCCGTATCCAAATTGTTCCTATTGGCATCCTGCAAGCACTTGTTGACACTAACAACCGACTCATTGAGTGTTTCCTATAGACGTGTTAGTAAAATGAACAAGACCACCGTGGTTTGTGCTTTGCCTCCTCCGTAAGAAAAGAAAGACAAAAAAAAAACACAGGAGAAGTGAATGGACATACCATGTTGTTGATAATCCTGGCTAGTAATGCACCATGGGCCTGTTCGTGCGGGTTCTCCATGCTTGTTTCTGGCTGTGGTTGTTTTGGTTTCCAAATATTTCTGTCCTGCTTTGAACGAGAGAGGAGGAGGAAAAAAAAAATCGGCAGCATCAGCATCAGCACACACAGAGCAGTATCAGCACCACCACCACCACCACAACCACAGAGCAACACACCACACCATGGACGTGATTTTGCTTTTTCTCCTCACCATCCTTGCCGGATTTATTGGCGTGCTTGCGATATTCTTTTTCCAATCGGGCGGCATCAAGGCCATAAGAATAGCCAACCGCTCGCCCCACTACAAGCCCACATTCCTCCTTGTCGGGCCCAATGGCGCCGGCAAGACTCTGTTGTACTATAAACTACAAACCGGGAAATTTCCAACGACAATCTCATCAATAGAACCCAACTTTGGCGAGGTGAGCTTGCCATTGTCCAACCCGCTTGTGGGCAAGCCACACCAGTTGGTGGACTACCCGGGCCACTTGAAGTACCAAGAGCTCTTTACCAAGTTGATTGTCGACGATATCACCTTGCAAAACATCAAGGGAATTGTATACATGATTGACTCTTCGAGTGGGAGTTTCTCCCACAATACTGAAAAGATTGTTTCCTTTTTATACAATTTGCTCGCCATCACCGAGAGAAAGCAGAATGGGGTCGACTTTGTGTTTGCCGTCAACAAGAGCGACTTGTTTGACTCTATACCCGTGCACAAGGTCAAGCTGGTGATTGAGCAGGGCATTGACAAGCTAATCCACGACGAGATTGACAATGTGGGTAAGAAATCGGGCATTGATCAGAAAATCGCCCTTGGCGACCATGGCGAGGCACACGCTGGCCAAGAGTCGTTGAGAGAGTTTTGGCTCAGCGTTATTGGCTCGCCCCAGGCAAAGTTTACGTTTGACAAGTTGGAGGGAAACATGGATTTCATTGGCGGGAGCGTCTTAAAGGGCAAGACCGATCAATGGGAGAACTGGTTGGATGAAAAGGTTATGAATCCATAACGTGATTGTATATAATATATCGTGTGATGCAGTATGAAACAAACGGCTGGACTCGTTGCAGCAAGCTGCACCTCTGTCAAGTCAAATCGTGCGACGGAACACTGGGAAAGAAGCCGTCCTGCTTAATCTTTTCAAACCGCTCCTTGTTGTACTTTTTCTTTTGAAAGTGCATCAACCGGTTCTTGTACACGTCATTGTTTAACTTGTACGTCTTGAACTTGAACTCGGCCACCGCCACATCCTTCTCTTGTAGCTCTTTGAGCAACTCCTTCAACTCTTGCTTCAACGTCTCATACTTTGACTTTTTGTTGTCGTCCTTTTTGTCGTTGTCCTCCTTGTCGTCTTCCTTCTTTTTCCAATACTCCGACACTTTGTTCCACACATACGGCTTTTCATTCTCCACGTCATGCTCCAACTTTGTCCTCTTTTCCGTCAACGCCCTCTGCGCCGCGACCAAGTCGGTGTATTCCTGGGGGGGCACCGCAGAAGCAAACTGTTCATCTCGCAAATGTTGCGGACACGAGTAAAAGAAATCGCCCTTGTTATCAGCTAGAAGCACCAGCGTAGACGGTTTAAAGCATATCACGCATGCTTTGGAATCAGCGTCTGCCACTTGTTTGAGGTGGTATTTGTTTGGAAACGGCGGTGGCGGCGGCGGCTGTTGTCTACTCATTAGCGTGTGGCGGAGATGCTTTTTCGGCAGCCAAAACAGAATCATACGCACTAGTTTATCAGCAAGAGTCACGTGATGAGATTACAATTTATCAACACCAAGTCACGTGATGTAGATTTTACAGTTCTAGGCCCTTTCCCCGTCCCCCCCCGTGTTTGTCTCTCCCGCTAGCAGCGCGCCACTGCCGAATACCATCCGCATGCCTTGTGGCGTCATTTCTATTTTAATACTTCAAAGCTGGCACTCCCCTGCCCCCTTTGAGAGGTGCCAATCCCGACACGCCCGCAGTTAGGAGGGTAGGGATTGGCATTCTCTACCGTGGTACAGCTCTGGCCTGGCTCTGGCCTGGCTCTGGCCCTTCAGCGGCAACAAGTCACACACACAAAACACGTGTCGTTGCAAAGCATCTGTTTATCCCAGGGGTAAAACACCATAGAGTGCATTCTTTGCTCAAGCTTAATATATACGTGAATCCACGCTGTTTTCCCTGCCCCCCCTTGGCAAAAAAACACGTAGGGCGTGCGCCCACCGGGAAAGTCCCGATTCGGAAAAAATCGCTGATATCTTTCAGCAGCCGGACCAATGAGAGGCGAGAAGAGCAAGTGTGTGTGGGTGTGTGTGTGACCGCAAGAGATGCACTAAACTTTTTGACAA